>JAYDYQ010001661.1:0-118629 GCA_034814905.1 Penstemon davidsonii
AACTCTTTAAATCAAACTTTCCTTATATGATTTGTTGCAGTCCAATTGTATTGTGTGTGACCCTCTAGGTTCACCATCAATTGGGCGCGGGCCCACGACTTTCGTGATTTAATTTGCGAGCTTATAAATTGCTTCGATTAATTGAACACCTTCAATTAACCACTCAAGAATTAATCTTACAATTAATTCATGAGTACCCACACCTCATGGTCGATGTCTAGCCACAAGCCCATGAGGCCCAACTTCAGGTGAATTGATCTCAGTGAACCTCACCTCTTATAAGTGCCATGTACATACGGTCCCTCTATCGACTAATTTCCCGATCGAGACCTAGGGTGTGTGAATTGATCGGCACCTCTAATCATCTCGATAACTATACTTTCTAATTCAGGATAATAATTCCAGTGTGACTGCTAAATTTGGAAACCCCTTTTCAAATCTGTCACTGACCGTGGCCACGGGTTTCTCGGAATATATTATCTAAGAACGTATAGGAAATTCTCTCAACGCACTACGTTGAGTCGGTAGATCCCATATTAGTGCTAACCATTCGCGTACACGATCCTACGTACCCAAAGTAGTCGCACAATGATCAGGCTAAGTGATCGGCTCCTAAATCAAAGTACGCACTCACGTGCACCGAATTCGCCCTAGCACCTCAAGTCAAAGGACTAAATCGTACACTATTATAAGCCTTGAGAAACATCCCATCGCCGATGTGCGACATGCGCTTCCACAATGGGTTTCTCTGTTCGGGTCGTTCGATGCGTTCGATCCCCTATCGAACCACCTACTCATATGCACTGGCATCAAATGCCTTGCTCATGAAACGCTACAAATTCACTCCATGTGAATCATGCATACTCGTACAAGTCTTAACGATTCCTTCGATACCCCGTCTCGACAGGAATCTATGACTTGGAAGGTTTTTAAGATCACGACCTTAGAGACTGTTTCATGATTGCAGTCATACTGAAGTGAATCGTCCCATAGTCTATTGTGATCTAAGGATTTCATCCAATCGCTTAAGTGATTCGCGAGAGATGAAGTTGGCCATTGTTTGATTTACATACTATAAACAAACGAGTGTATTAATTCATTTATACTAGAGAAAGCTTATCACATGATAGTCCTTATACAAGCTAAAATATATTGGCTTGCAGGGCACTATCCTTTCAGAAGATGAAGAAGTGAAGGGAGGTTTTGATGATTTCCAAAAGTCATCAGCTAAGTAATGGAAGCTTAGCAAACCTCTGAAAAAGTTCAATCGAGAAGACAAGTAAAATCAGAAGATTGAATTTTCGGTCTGGAAGACTAGTGATCTTTAGCTGAGTTCAGAATCAGACTGGTGGATTTCAGCAGAGTCAAATCAGATGAGTTCGGTTTGAATCAACAGAGTGTTCATCAGCATAGTGGATTCGATCAGCAGAGTGGAAAGAGATAAGAAGTCATTCCAACGGTAATAAATACACTTGGTGTAATAAATGTTGTCTGAGAATGGTATTAATGACAAATGATTGTAGTTAACTCAAAAACCTCGTATCAGCATGGTGGATTTAATGCGACTGACAGATCCGTACAGTAAACTGCATAGTGAACAGTTGTAGGGAGCCGTTTAAGGTTAAGGGCCGGAACTCGTGGAAGATCTGAAATCTGTCTCACTTCAACGGGTAGAACTTAAACCTGCGAGTATAACATTCAAGAGTTAGAGACAATACAACAACTGAGAGAATTCAAAACGAATAAATTTTCTAAGTCTCAAACACTCAAGAACAGATCACTATCAGCTGAGTCATCTGTTGACGACGCAAGTTGAAGAAAAAGATCATACTTACAAATCTGAGTGAATTCTGTAAAAATTGAGTGTTATGAGAAGAAGATATCCATCTTAGTGAGTGATATTACATCAGAGAATAGGTTTTCTTTGTGATCTCCTATTGTGAGCTTGTGGCTTTATCATATGTTGTAAAAGCGCAAGTAGAGTTGTACTAGTTACTTAGTATTTCTAATGGAACCTAAATCTTCGTGATTTAGAAGAGTGGACTAAGAGACTTCTTGTCTGTATAACAACTATAAAAATTCTTGTGTTTGATTACTTGCTTTCAAACTTGCATATTAGAATAAGTAAACAAACATCTTAAAAGATAAAGCTTTTAAAAGAGGAATTTACAAAACAGGGGTAAAACCTTTAAAGTTTAACTTGTTTGAAAAACATACACTTTCAAATCAGCTGCATACAAGTTTAAAATTCTGAGTTTATCTTATCAGATAAGCTAATCAGATGAGTGGTCAACTTGCACTGAATAAGCTAAGTGTTAAATCAGCTGAGTAGTCTCATACGGACTATAAGCTTACTCTGCTTATACTAAGTTAGAATTTTTCAAAATGGATTGTATCAGCCATGTTTCTCACATTGGCGGTATGAGTTTTGAGGACTGGAAAATTCGCATGAATTTTTTTTTGCTGCTTATACGTGCATTAGACGAGGTCCTTTCAAAATCAAAAAAATCATCAAAGTCAACGACCAAGAGGTGACAGTTGACAAAGAGCCCGAAGAGATGACAGTAGAAGAAATCAAGCTGAATAATCTTGATAAAGGTGCTAGATTCATCATGTCCAGAGCCCTTGATAATGATAGGTTTGACAAAGTCAAACATTGCAAAACTGCAAAAGAAATGTGGGACAAAGTTCGCGACATGAGCAAAGGGAATGATGCTATCAAAGAGCACAATCTAAGCATAGCTCTTGAGAAGTTGGATAACTTCAAAATGAAGTCCGGAGAAACCATTTATCAGATGGATACAAGGTTTACAAGGAAGCTTAATGAAGTTTTTTAAAGTTGGGAAAGACTTTCACGGACAAAGAGATCATCGTAAAGGTTCTCAAGGCACTACCTCCCAAGTTCAACATGAAAATAACAGCCATGGAATAATCAAGAGATTTGGGGAAAATCTCTCTTACCGAGTTGTTCTCAGTACTCAAGGCGTATGAGTATAAACTGCCAAGAATCGGAATAAAAGAGTCATCCAGCTCTAATCCCACTGCCCTGGTTGCCGCAGAAAGACCAAAGAAATCAGCAGAGAGATCAAAGGAAATGGACTCACCTGATGAGACCATGCTACTCAACAAACGAAGTACACTGTTGGGGATGTTGCGTTGTTGCTGAATAGGTTCAAGAAGTTCTACAAGAGAAATATGAAGAACAAATACAACAATGCTTCTACTTCTAGCCCTACTTCTCATGATAGTAAGGATAATTATAAATCCAAACTAATGTGTTATAATTGCAGAAAATTGGGTCACTTCATCAAGGACTGCCCATATCCAAAAGTTGAGAAGTACACAGAAGAAGAAAATAAAATAAGGAAAGAGATGAGACATAATAAGATCAAAGTACTGTTGGCCGAAGCTGAAAAGATAGCAGTCATCTACTCGTCTAATTCAGATTCATAGACATTTGAAGATGACTCTGCTGAAGAAGAGACACATGCACTGCTGGCCAAAGAATCAGATGATTCTAACAATGAGGTAACTCTTTCTAAAGAAGAAAATGCGCTATTTAGTTCGTTTGAACAAATAATGAATAACAACACGAGCGTTGTTGCCGCTTATTGTTGGGATATTGCTCGATTGTCAAAACAACAAAAGTGCGGAATTTAAAATGTTTCCGAACAAATCCCAAATCTAGGAATAATTTAACTCATATGAATAAGGTTGAAACTAAATATAGTAATTGTATAAAAGGAGGTGGTAATCGAAATTACCTCACCACATGAACGGTGGTGGTTTTCTCCGGTCTTATCTTTGTTCACTAAAGCACTCCAAACGTCGTGCCTCTAGAAGTACCCACACCAGAAGGATTGTAGCAACACCTTCAGATCTTAGGCTAAGAACTAGAGTAATAAGGTCCTTCAATGGAGAATGTCAGGTCTAGATCCAAATCTAGATCTAGATGAGAGAGGAGAAAAAATAGAGGGGGGGAGGGCGTCTAGGGCAAACTTTTTGCATTAGGGTTTAAGAAGTCTCCCAGACTCCTATTTATAAACCTCTATTTTCTTGTTATGCAAGACTTGGCCCATATCTTGCATTTATTTAATTAACACCTTAATTAAATAAACCTAATTAATCAGACATTCTAATTAATTAATCTCTCTTTATTAATTAACACTTTAATTAATATTTAATAACTAGACTATCTAATTAATTAATCTCCAAATTGAACTAACACTTTAATTAAATTAAATAATTTTTAAGTCCCTTAAATCAATCATCTCTTTATGACTGTTGTTGTCCAACTGTATTGTACGTGACCCTCTAGGTTCACCATCAATTGGCCGTAGGCCCACGACTTTCGTGATTTAATTAATGTGCAATTAATTGCTCCGATCAATTAATCTCCCGTTAATTCAGGAGTACCCACACCTCATGGTCGATGTCTAGCCACAAGCCCATAAGGCCCAACTTCAGGTGAATTGATCTTGTGAACCTCACCTCTTATAACTTCCATGTACATACGGTCCTCTAACGACTAATTTCACGACCGAGACCTAGGGTGTGTGAATACTTTCCAATTTTGGATAATAATTCCATTGTTACTGCTAAATTTGGAAACTCCTTCCCAAATCCGTTACCGACCATGGCCATGGATTTCTCGGAATCTATTATCTAAGAATGTACATGAAATATTCTCATCCATTACAATGAGATCGGTAGATCCCATATTTATGCTAACCATTCGCGCATACGACTATACGTACCCAAAGTAGGCGCACAATGATCAGGATACGTGACCGACTCCTAATTCAAAGTACGCACACCCGTATACCGAATTCGCCCTAGCATCTCAAGTCTAAGGACTAAATCGTACACTTATTACAAGTCTTGAGAAACATCCCATCACCGATATGCAACATGCGCTTCCACAATGGGTTTCTCTGTTCTGGTCGTTCGATGCTTTCGATCCCCTATCGAACCACCTAGTCATATGCTTTAGCATCAAATGCCTTGTTCATGAAACGCTACAAATTCACTCCATATGAATCATGCATAATCGTACAAGTCTTAGCAATATCTTCGATACCCCGTCTCAATAGGAATCTATGACTTGGAACGTGTTTTAAGATCACGACCTTAGAGATTGTTTCATGATTGCACTCATACTGAAATGAATCGTCCCATAGTCAAATGTGATCTTAAGATTTCAACCAATCGCTTAAATGTACTCTCGAAAGATGAAGATGGACATTAGTTTATTCTATACACGATATAAATAAACATTGCGTATTAATCATTTAATCAAAGATTTGTCCAAGACAGAATAGTCCTGTTACAAGCTAATGTGTTGGCTTGCTGGGCACTATCCTATCAATCTCCCACTTGCTCTAAAGCCAATCACAAACATTTCTAAGACCCATCTTCATAAGATGTTCTTCGAACACCTTTTGCGATAGTGGCTTCGTCGGTGGATCAGCTACGTTATCTTCCGAGTTGACACGTTCCATTCGCATGTCTCCTCTACCAATGATTTTCCTAATCACATGGTATTTTATCATCACGTGTTTAGATTGATGGTGTGATCTCGGTTCCCTTGCTTGAGCGATTGCCCCGTTGTTGTCACAGAAGACTACTATGGGTTCCGCAATACTAGGTACCACATCCAACTCTTCGATGAAGTTTTTCATCCAAACACTTTCTCTCGATGCATCCGATGCGGCAATATATTATGCTTCAATGGTTGAGTCCGAAGTGGTGGATTGCTTGTAACCCTTCCAACTCACCGCTGCCTCATTGAGGCGGAACATATATCCAGAATTGGATTTATAATCATCCACGTCAGACTGGAAACTCAAATTCGTGAATCCTTCGAGTTTCAATTATCCACTACTGCCGTAGACCAAGAACATATCCTTAGTCCTTCTCAGGTACTTGAGGATTGCTTTAACGGCAGTCCAGTGCTCCTCCCCTGGATTTTACTGATAGCGACTCGTGATACTCAGAGCATGTGCTACGTCAGGTCTTGTACATAACATTGCATACATTATGCTGCCTATAGCAGAGGCATAAGGTATGAGAGACGTTCTCTTCTTTTCCTCTTCACTTGTAGGGCACATTGATTTCGGAAGAGAGATTCCATGTCTCATGGAAGCAATCCTTTCTTGGATTCTTCCATACTGAATCTTTTTAGTATCGTTTTAATAATTGAGATTGGGAGAGTACTAATATCTTGTTCGATCTATCCCTATAGATACGTATCCCCATACGTAAGATGCCTCTCCCAAATCTTTCATGGAGAATTGTGTGGATAATCACGCTTTCGTCTGTGCTAACATTCTGATATCATCCCCAATCAACAAAATATCATCGACATACAACACAATAAATTGTACCGAACTCCCACTAATTTCTTGCATACACATGGCTCATATACGTTCTTGATGAAGCCAAACTCCTTGACTGTCTCATCAAATAGTATGTTCCAGGTTCGGGACGCCTGTTTAAGGCCATAAATTGACCTTTGGAGTTTGCAGACCTTATGCTTACTACATTTGGATGCAAAGCCTTTGGGTTGTTTCATAAAGATCTCATTGCCAATGTCTTCATTGAGAAAGAAGGTCTTTACATCCATTTGCCATATCTCGTAGTCATACCACGCGGCTATGGCTAAAATTATCCGAATTGATTTCAAAATCGCCACTGGAGAAAAGGTTTTCTCATAGTCTATACCAGGCCTTTGAGAATAACCTTTGGCCACAAGGCTAGCCTTATGAGTCAAGACTTCTCCATTCATTCCAAGCTTGCGCTTGAAGATCCATTTACAACCTACAGGGATAGTTCCCTCTGGTGGATCAACCAAGGTCCACACCTTGTTAGAATGCATGGAATCCATTTTGTATTGCATAGCCTCGAGCCATGCACCCGAGTCTTTGTCAGACATAGCTTCTTCGTAAGTCCTTGGATACAATCCAACTAATCATTTTCGTGAATGAAACCGAATCTTTCTGGTTCCTTACGAATTCGATCGGATCTTCGAAATACTGGTGTACTAGATGGTTCAGGATCAACTCTCACTGTTTGCGGGTATGTGTCCGATTCTTGGACTTCATCAAGTTCCATGCATGTCCCATTTCAGTTAGTGAGGAAGTCATCCTCTAAGAAATGGGAGTTCCTAGAAACGAACGTCTTTCGTTCTTTAGGATCGTAGAACAGGTATCCTATGGATTTCTTTGGATACCCCACAAATTTGCACAAACTAGATCTGCTATCTAGTTTATCTCCTTTCTTGTTCTTACACATGTAGGAGATCCCCATACTCGTAAGTACGAATATATGGGTGTTTTACCATACCACTCTTGGTGTTGCGTCGTAGGAACCGACTTTGAATGCACTATATTTAGTATCTTCGAAGCAGTTAAGAGGGCTAAACCCCAAAACAAAAATGGAAGTTCAACGAAACTCATCATGGAACGAACCATGTCCAACAAAGTTCGATTCCTTCTTTCAGACAGACCATTCAACTGAGGTGTCCTAGGAGGAGTTCGTTGTGAGAGAATTCCATTCTCTTTAAGATAATCAAGGAATTCTTGACTTAAGTATTCTCCACCTCGATCTGATTGAAGTGCCTTAATACTATGTCCCAATTGATTCTCTACTTCCATTCGAAACTCTTTGAACTTTTCAAAAGCTTCGGACTTGTACTTCATTAGGTACACATACCCAAGACGACTAAAGTCGTCTGTGAAAGTAATGAAGTAGGGGAATCCTCCTCTCGCACTGACACTCAGTGGTCCACAAACGTCAGTATGAATCAAATCCAAAGTTTGTTTGGTCCGCTCTGGTTTCCCAGTAAAAGGTGATTTGGTCATCTTTCCTTTGAGACAGGACTCGCAAGTCGGAAGTTCATCCAGATTCTGTATTTCAAGAGCCCTAGAGGAGACCAGCTTTTGAATTCTACTCTTGGATAGATGTCCAAGCCTAGCGTGCCATAATTGTGGACTATTATCATCTTGTTTTATTTTCTTTGATTGAATGTGCATTAAGTTAGAATTAGTTGCTTCAAGGGAATAAAGACCATCCATCAAAGTACCACTAGCATAAGTAAAACCACCTTTCATTATGCTATGAGATCCATTCGAAATGGAAAGACAAAAACCATAATTGTCTAACAAAGGAATAAAAATAATGTTTTTGATGATCGTTGGTACGTACAAACTGTCTTTTAAAAATTCCCTATGACTAATTCCACGTCTCCAATAGCCTCTGCCGCAACCCTTTCTCTGTTCCAAAATGCAGGATCCTATCCCCAGGCTTAAGTGGTCTTACTGCTCCCATCACCTGCAAATCATTACAGATATGAGAACCAGCTGCGGTGTCCAACACCCATGATGCACAGTGATTATGCTATTTTTCGTACGAGGATCAAATAGGAACGTAAAGCATGCACAATATTGAGTTCAAGTATACAAGAGCCGTGTATTATTATATCAGTCTGAATACAAGTTACAAAGTAGGTCTATTCGAGCATTACAGGATGCCGTACAACTAGTTAAACAAAGTACAGAGAGCGAGCTAATGCTAGTTCGATAGATATCCAATCTATACGTCCGAGCTGGGGTGCACCTGGGGAATCGTGTCGTACCTGGGGAATCGTGTCGTACCTGGGGAATCGTGCCGTCCCTGATGTCATAAATGCGCTGGGTAATAGGAACAGGGTGATGAGCTAGCTAGACCCTCCACAGGAGATCATATCTCGGCCGGCAGGCCAGGCCAGGCCCATGGGTCGGCCCAACAGTGATTCCGAGGAGAGGAGTAGATCGGAAAAAGGGCCTTGTGCTATCAATCTGGCTTGATCGGAAACTGTGTTCTGCAGGTCGAAAAATAGCCTTCTTGGTCGGAGTCGAGATCGATCTCGAGCAGGGTATTTCCTAGAATAGAGCATGAGAAATATCCCTCATCACTCAGTTAACAGAAATATCAACTTCAATAAAGAAAATACCTTTGGCTACCGTCTTAAGGTAGTTTGGGCAATTCCTTTTCCAGTACCCTGCTTTCTTGCAGTGGAAACATTCATCTTCTGGGCTCTTGTGCTTTTTCTCGACAACCTTAGTGGTTGTTTTAGAAGAGAACACCTTCTTCTTCTTCTTGCCTTTCTTAGATTTTGCAACCTTTGGTTGCTGGGCAATCATGACATGCTTCTCCTTCTTAAGGGTAGCTTCTGCCGTAACCAGTAAATTAGTCAGTTCATGAAGAGCGAGATTTCTCTCCTCCATGTTGAAATTCAACACGAACTGATCAAATGAGAGTGGCAGAGTATGGAGGAGGAGGTCATTGCTAAGATCAGCGTGCAAGTCTACGTCCAAGTTCTCCAGTTTTTCAACCAGATTAATGAAACGAAGACAGTGATCTTTCACACTGGCTCCCTCAACCATTCTCAGATTGAACAACTCCCTAGTCGTCTTGAACCTTTCGGTACGAGACTTCTCTCGAAATAACTCTCGGAGGTGAAGAAGTATATCACCAGCAGGAGGCATCTTAGCATGTTGTTTCTGCAGCTCATTGGTCATTGATGCTAGCATGAGGCAACGAACCTGAATGTCATAATCAACCCATTTAGCATGGGTTGCTCGTTCCTCTTCCGAAACCCCTTCTGGAAGTGCTCTAGGCATCGGTGCATCGAGAACATAGCTCCGACGGTCGGAGTCGAGGACTATCCTCAAATTTCTTTGCCAGTCGATAAAATTTGATCCGTTCAGTTTGTTAGTATCGAGGATGACAAATAATGGATTTTTAGACATTTTTCAAAATGATCTACAAATAAAAGAAGATAACGTTTAGCTGACTAATCTATGTTTAATACTTATAATTAACGAATTGTGGACTTGCTTTCGATAAAGTTCTCCCACTATTTTGTCGAAATAATTACCCCTTCAATTGTTCGGGAAATCTTATTTCCTAGTAGGTCTTGACATCCCAGCAAACATTAATTGCACCCACGACTCCAATTAATTCCCTAGGTAAGTATACTTTTAGCAATTGTGTCACTACACAATCTTCAAGCTATTTTGCATCGTTTTTCGCACTCATCTAGCACTGCTACATCATGAGTGATACTATTCGTTAAGTCTAACCCATCAATCTTGATAAGCAACGGGCCCAGTAATGAAATTTCCATAACTGGTTATCGGTCGATATTCATGTCCCGACCAGTCCCCACCCTTGTCTTGTTTATTTCATAACAAGAGTCGAGGAATTTTGCGTATTTTCCCTTTCTTCGACTCGGGTGCCAGACTCTAGATCACCTTAATCGATAAGTAGACAACCTACGGTAGTTCCTATAGATGGAAGGCTTGGATCTTTAAAACTTCATTTTAATGTACTCAATATGACTTAATATAATTATCAAGAGGGGGTTTTCAGGTTTAAGAGTATGAGAGAACTCTCCTCGAGATCTCACCATATCAGTTATGTTCTATCTTTTATTTACGATCTAAATTACTAGCACCATTTTTTAAAATAACCCCTGATTCTTACTTTAGTCTCTACTAATTATGATAAAATTAACTTTTCGGATAAACAAAACTCCTTTAAAACATAAAACAGTTCATGTTTTTCACCTTTTAAAAAATTAAAGATCGGCCCCTGAATTTTCAAAAATTACATTTTGACCTCAACTTTTGAAAATTACAAATTAACCCTAAAATTTCCAAAATATGCAAATCGGTCCAGAAAACAGAAGTTAACAAATTAATCCCAGAATTTTCGTTAATTGCAAACAGACCCCAGAAGTTTTCGAATTACAAAAACAGCCCTAAACTTTCAGAAATTGCAAAACCAACCCAGATTTCAGAAAACCCAGAAATTTCAATATTAGTCCAGAATTTGCAGAAAAACAAAAAAATTTATTTTATGTCTAGATTTTTGAAAAATCGCTATTTGCATTTTTTCCCTTAATTTTTGGAAAATTACAGTTTAGGCCCAAAAATGAATTATGCGATTTATCCGAACACATAAAATATCATTACAAGCAAGAATCAATACGTAGAACACGACAAACAAATATACACATATATTTTGAAGTGTTCAGGCCTTTTCCATATGAGAGTAATGAATTTGGCTCTGATATCACTGTTGAGATATTGCTCGGTTGTCAAAACAACAAAAGTGCGGAATTTAAAATTTTTCCGAACAAATCCCAAGGCCAGGAATAATTCATCTAATTCATATGAATAAGGTTGAAACTAAATACAACAATTGTATAAAAGGAGGTGGTAATCGAAATTACCTCACCATAGGAACGGTGGTGGTTTTCTCCGATCGTCTCTTTGTTCACTGAAGCACTCCAAACGTCGTGCCTTTAGAAGTATCCACACCAGAAGAATAGTAGAAACACCTTCAGATCTTAAGCTAAAACTAGAGTAAGAAGGTCCTTCAATGGAGAATGTCAGATCTAGATCCAAATCTAGATCTAGATGAGAGAGGAGAACAAAGAGGGGGGGGGGGGGCACTAGCTAGGGGACTGCTATGGCAAACTTTTTGCATTAGGGTAAAGAAGTCTCCTAGACACCTATTTATAAACATCTCTTTTCTTGTTGTGCAAGACTTGACCCATTCTTTATGGCCCATCTTTTGCATTTATTTAATTAACACCTTAATTTAATAAACCCAATTAATTAGTCATTTTAATTAATTAATCTCTCTTTATTAGTTAATACTTTAATTAATATTTAATAATTAGACTATCTAATTAATTAATCTCCAAATTGAACTAACACTTTAATTAATATTTAATAATTAGACTATCTAATTAATTAATCTCCAAATTGAACTAACACTTTGATTATGCTCTTTTTCGTTCGGGACAAATAAGGAAAGTCGAGCAAAACAATGAAATAAGTCGAGTGTATAAGTGATGTATATTAATGTTAAGATCCGAATACGAGTTACAATGTAGGTCTACTCGAGCGTTACAGGATACCGTACGACTAGCTAGATAAATACAAAGAAAAGCAAGCTAAGACCTATTCCGAGCTCTATGTCCGAGCTAGAGTGTGTCTTGGGAATAGTGCCTCCCTGATGTCATAAATGCGCTGGATATATATAGGAACAGTGATGAGTTAGCTAGACCCTCCGCAGGGGAATATGTCTCGGCCAGCTGTCCAGGCCCATGGGTCGGCCCAACAGTGATTCCGAGGAGAGGAGTAGATCGGAAAGAGGGCCTTGTGCAATCAATCTGGCTTGATCGGGAAACGAGTTCTGTAGGTCGGAAAATAGCCTTCCTGGTCGGAATCGAGGTCGATCTCGAGCTGAGCTTACGAAATATCCCTCATCAATACTCCCCCACTTCTCGAGCGTAAGTGAAGCTGAAGCTCAGAAAAGTAAATACAGCATCGCAACACAAGATTTGATATGCCTCATTAAAAACCTTACTCGGAAAAACCCAGTGGGATAAAAACCGAGCGAAGGGAAAAAGAGTGCACATCTTCGGAAAATGATGTCATTAATCTTAATTTACCGAGCTGAAATACCAACTTTTAAAACTTAGAGGACCGTAAATGCCATTTATGGAAAGATAATCTTCAATTTACTGAGTGGAAGCTTAACCGTCGCAGTTACTCGGGGTTTAATTTGAAATTTACCCTTTTAACCTTTATATATATGCGTTAACCTGAAGAGACGCGTACATCTTCCCAACTTACTACAGATCGGAGCATTCACATCGATAAAGACTAATATTCCTTGTCGACCATCACGATAACCTCTTTCTAGCATGTCTAACTCCGCAAACCCAGAGATTCAAACCAATATTCCTCCGAGATCAGATTCCGACCTAGGGTCAATGGACGAACTCATTAATACTTACAAAGCTACGGAAAACTCCTCTGACGAGGCGAATAAGATCGTCGACCAAGTCGAACAAGTCTTAGGGTCGGACGCCGGCGAGGGAACGTCCGGTCAACAGAACCCTGAGGGCGATGGTGATGGAGAACAAGACGTTGAGCCCGACGCCGAGGATGAGGGAGAAGGTGAAAGAAATGCCGATTCCGATAGTGAAGAGGGCAATACTCAGGCGTTGGAAAATGATGAAATAATGAGATATTCGGTCGGAAGAGGTTGCACCGTGAGAATTCTCGACCTTGCTGCCATCTCGAAGAAGTCCATCGGTAAAGGTCGTGCTCAGAAGACTGAAAAACGGGTCGATGAGATCGCTAATGCGTACGACCCGATAGAAAGTCGAGCAGAACTCGAAGCAGAGATAGGGAAATTTCTCCCCGAGGGTTACTCGTTGGTTATTCCGACCCCTTCTCAACGGGTCAATCAGCCACCAGAAGGATGTCAAGCCTTCTACGCTAAGCAATTTGCTTACGGGCTGCGTATCCCTTTCACACCGTTTCTCGAGCAGGTTTTAGATGTATTCTCCCTAGCTCCCGCGCAGATCTTTCCCAACTCGGTTGGTTATCTGATAGCCTTTAGTGTCTTGATGAAGGCTAAAGGCAAACTTGATAGTTTTCAGAACTTTTGGCAATTCTTCAAGGTCAGCAATTCCTCGGCCTCCAACGCTGGGTTCGTGTATTTCTCCCAACGCTCGAACCACTCAGTCTTATCTACCATTGTCTCCAGCAACTCTATGGATTGGAAGAAGCGGTTCTTCTTCATCAAAGGACCCGAGGGGAGCTCGGAGATGGTCCCGCATACATGGAAGGGTCGGCGAGACTGGGTGTGCGGAAAACGTGAACTGATAGGTCGGCTTAAGAAGAGTGTCCGAGATGACGCCGTCGCCGAGATGCATTCCGACCCCTATCAGTCAGCTTTTCTTATTTTGGAACCCGTTCTTCGGAAAGTGGGGCTCAGCAAAGCGACGTACCTACTAGCAGACGCCGTCGATCCTCGATCTTTGAGTAAGAAAAAGAGTCATTTTTCATCATAGTAGTGTGCTACTTAGAAAGTTTCATCCCTTTAACCATTTTTTCCTTTCTTCAGGTACCATGGTAGAGCAATATCGAGCTTCCATAGTCGGTAGAACAGTGGCCTCCACCTCGAAAAAGACGTCGGGCCAACCGAGAAAGCAGGTTAAACCTTACTTGGCGCAAAACAACCAAACTGCAGTTCCTTCTCGGGGAGGTTCTGCTCATCCTGACCGAGTTGAAACGGAAGAAGGGCCCGAGGACGCCGAGCCGATTCAAATGGTTCCTCCTCTAAACCAAGATGGTCCTTCTTCTTCATCTGGATGGGATACAGTATGTTCACCATGAAGAAGCTGAAAGGGACAGAGATCTTTCACCGTCGAGCTAGGGAAGATCGAGAAGGGCCCCCCGAAGTGAAAAGAAGGACAGGATTATGGGGTCGGCACCGGACACCCCTCACTCATCATCCGGATCGAGATAAACCTGATATGGTGGATTTTATCGAGAATCAACTTGAAGGTTATCGAGCGGCGGGTTATCCCGAGGGAGGATCAATTCGGAGCGATCGCGACCCAAATGGTGAGAACGAGCACGACAAAGCAATAAAGATCTTCATGGCGGGGAGATTCGCCGAGGATCAGGAGGAACTTTTGGCTCACAGTGACCTCGACGTGTTAGGTCGATTCTCTCGAGCGTATCATACGGTAAAAGATCCTTTGCTGCGATTACAACTCCTTTAGATCTTTATACAGAATATTAATTGTTCTCTGTTATTTCTTTGCAGATCGGGGACTGTTTTCTCACTGAGCTGAATCGTACCTCGATGTTGGAAGATGAATCCGATCGAGTCCATATTGCTTATCGGAATTCTCTCTACGAAGAATCCAAAGTTCGCGATCAGCTCACCGCCGTTCAGAAAGAATTGGAGGCTTCCATTGTTAAGTACACCCCGGCGGTCGAGGACAGTTTGGTGAAGGTTGTAGCAAAGAAAAGCTTGCTCGAGGAGAAGGTCAAGAAATTAGAGAAGAACTCACACAGACCAAGGCTGATTCAGAGTTGTCTTATCAGCGTGGCAAGGAAGAATCACGCCTAAACTCGATAAGAGAATTTCTGGAATCACCCGCACTAGATGCCATAGCTCGGAAAAGGGTCAGCGAAATTCTTCAGACTACCTTTTACAAAGGCGTCCGACAACTGGTCTCTGCGAAGGTCATCCCTAACAACATAGATGAGTACCTGAAGCATATGGACATGTTCAAGAATATGGATGGAGAAAACTATCGAGTTACATCCTCGAGTTCCACAGATTGGGAAAAACATGAGTGCGCTCCTTTCGTGAGAGAGTTCGGAGTTCCAATGCCTAATCCTGACATGCTGGAATTGGAAACGTCCAGCTCGAGCTCAAGTTCCGATAGTTCTGGGGATGAGGAGAGCCAAGATAGTTCTGGAGATGAGGAAGATCAAGATACTTCTAAAGACCGGGGTGATCGAGAGGCTTCTGGGGACGAAGACGTCGACGTCGAAGACGATTCCGAGGGTGAGGGCAATGAGGAGGAACAAAACCCTTAGAAGGATTTCTTGTAATAGATTATAGGATTTTCCTTCATCTGTAATGTAATCGTCTCGACCATCTATACAATCTTCTTTCTTTGTTTGCAATATTAACCAAGTCCAGAAGCTTAAAATTTTGTCAGAATTCGCGATACAACTTAACTAGACACTAATCTTTGTAAGCTGTAAGGTGTTCGAAAAAGGACGTCGATATCGAGTTATGCGACACTAGTTAAAGTAGACTTCCTTAACAGGTAAGGTATTAAGACGATCGATCTTCGTAATACAGCCCGGAAAAACTTGAAATTCGCGACTGTTTCCCTAATAGGTAACGTTTCTCTTTCTTATAAATAGGGGAGAAGACTTGAGATTTGTATCATTTAAACCACAATTCTATTTCACGTCGGAGCTCATAGATCGATAAAAATAAATCGAGCCCTTCTCTTTACCAAATAATCCGATCATGGAGGGGTTAGTGAATTCCAAACTTGACCCTACTCAAATGTTCAAAACCAAGAAAGAAAAAGCTCCTAAGTCCAAATCCAGAGATTCTAAGTCCTCTACAGAGGCATCGAAAGTTTCCAAGGCCGATCGTGGCAAGAATAAGATCGATCCTCCCTTGAACTCAGGGTCCAAACGATCAGAGGCTCCTAAGGGTGACCTTGGCAAAACCAAGATCGATCCACGCCGAACTCCTCACCCGCTCGGTCTGAGAAAGGGCTGGTTATACAAATTCCGGACTACCCCTCCAGGTCGAAGAACAGCTCTGAGGGGAAAGCGCAGGTCGTTAACCCCAGCAAGCAAGTCATATTTAGCGGCTCCGAGCTTGCTTCGAACAAAAGGCCGCACGTGGATGACCTGATTCCAACCCCAACCTTACTTCAAATGAATGGGGAAAAGAAGGCATTAGGTGGAAGCGTTTTGGCTCTGGAGGCTACTAAGAGCGTTGTAGATGAGCCTCCAAGTAAGAGGGTCAAAATAAATGACCCTCCTGTCGATCAGAAGAAATCTCCTCCGTTGGGTAAGAATTTCGAGGTCAACAGCTCTGTCTCCGACATTACTCGCACACTTAGTGCCATTTTTGAGGAGGTGAAGGGTAAGGCAGAGGCTGGAGAGGTTGCCCCGAGCAGTTGGGACATTACTCTGAGCAGTATTCAGTTGGCTGAGCAGGAGCGGTTGAGAGGGAAAAGTGCTCGGGAAATAGTGCAGTCGAGCTCGGATCTGCTTACCCAAGTGAGTCTTATATATATATATATATATTTTTTAACCTCCTCTTTGATTCCACGTAGGTTGGGCAGCACCTTTTCCAGCTCGGGTTGCAGGTCGAGCAAGAAGCCGAGCAGCGCGCTGCGACGGTCCTGGAGTTGGAGGAAAAAAAGGTCGCGCTGGCGAAATCTCTTGATGAAGCTAGAGCCATCGAGCTGAAACTTGCCTCTGAGACGGAGAAAGCTGTGAGGCAGAAGGAGAGCCAAATCCACGAGGAGTTGAGCAAAGAGCTGGACAGGCTGAAGTTCCTCGTCGAGCAGGATTAGAAAAATGCCGAGCAGCGGGAGCAAGAAGCTTATAAGAATGGTTATGACGCGGGGTATGAGGCTCGCATCGTCGAATTCCGCAAGCTCTTATCCGAGAACAAAATTATCTAGAGATTTCGTGTCGTTTGTAATTTTCCCCCTTTCTGCTCGATCAAATGTTGTACTTTTATCTTTTCCCTTTTTGTAATGTTGTTTTTGTTGGAATAAAAAACCTTCTTTCTCTTTAAGCGATGTTGTTGTGTGGTCGGGGAATTAATATTTACTTTGAACTTCTTTATCTTCGAGTAATTTTCTTATTGTAGAAATAAACTATTCCCGAGCCAATAGTGATCGAAATACCGATCATATAGTGAAAACGGGAAATTTCTGCAGCGCACATCTGACCAAGTCATAGTATTCCCCTTTTTTTAGCTAAGTTCCAAGGAAAATCTGACCAAACAGTACCTAACCCTCGGGAAGCGGAACGGTCACCCGTGATAAATGCTTTAATCTGGGCCGTTGGCTCCGTTGAATAATGACCGTCAATCTGAACTTCCTCTTAGTATATAAGGGGCTTTTTACTCAGCTGAAATTTTTTACTTTACGCCGTGAAAATGTTTCATCCAAGGACTAAGCTCGGATCTTTCCTCCTTCCTGTTCAAGCTTTTGAGATCTGGCTTCGAACATACTTCCGACCTTACAAACTAAATATACACTTCTTTGGTATGGGTGGAATTGGAAAAAAGGGGTCCCTCGATGATCGATGGGTCCCTGATCCCTGAAAATGGGATCTCCCCTCGGGATACCAATAAGTGACTGACCCTTGCTCGGGTATTTTGGGCAGGGTTAGCATTGCGGATTTCGAGGGAAGGGCGGAAAGCTGGTCAGATAATTAAAAGGAAGTTTGACCTCGAGTACCAATTTCTTCCTTTCTTTCTTGAATAATGGTAACTTTGGGTCGAGCTTTCGGATCATAAAATGACGACCGGCTGCTCTAGGTTGAAATTTCGGATCTTAAAATGAGGAATTTCAACCTTAGGCGCCAACTCGGGAAAGTGATCGGGCTCGGCTGGTAGCAAGAATGTTGGGGACTGTATGGAGATCAGAAAAAGTAATCTGCGATCCATATTGTCTAATTTCAAAACCAGATATCATCAGAAGATAAACATATACAGCTCGATCACTTTACAAGTCTACCGGACAATCGATTTGTCACACAAATTGTGGTGCACTCATCGGATGCTCGCCAATGCTCCTGGTCAACAACACTGAAGGATGCTCGAAGACCATAGAATAGGGCACATTAGCTGTATTAGGACTTTATTTGTAAACACACTCAACAACTCTGTAATCTGTTCGATGAATATCAATAGAGCTGTAGTTTCTTGTATTTCATTGATCTTTTGTACCTTGCTCAGAACTTATAAATAATAAGACCTTTATGTTTCAAATAGAAAACTTGCAATCTATCTTTCTTTTCCATCGTATTTGTTGTTAATTTTGCTGGCAACACCCAACTCGATGACGAACTAATAATCCGAAGAAACTTTAAAAATCTGGACGCGAAGTTTAACCCACAATTGGAATAATCATCGATCGGAAAAATCATCCCGGATAGATTATCCGATAAGCATCCAATTGAATAATATCAGAAGATCCGAGAAGTTTACTTCGAGCATAATTGAACTTCGGGGATATTAATTCCAACTTGAGAAGGAATTTCCAAGGAATAAGAAGTCTTCAAAAATCTTCAATTTCGAGCAGCAATCGATTTTATCCAACAATACATCGTTTGACAACTTTATTATTTAAGCCCTTCTTTCCGAGCTAGATAGTCATTCGTGCAAGTCTTTATCGAGCTGAGGGGCATAGTAATGGCTTTCACCCTCAGTCGAGACATTTTGCTGTTTTTTAGCGAGTCTTTATCGAGCTGCGGGGCATAGCAACAGCTTTCACCCTCAGTCGAGACAATTTGCTTCTTTTTGAGCAAGTCTTTATCGAGCCGAGGGGCATAGCAACAGCTTTCACCCTCAGTCGAGACATTTTGCTGCTTTTTTTTTTCTTTTTTTTCTTTTTTTTGAGCATGTCTTTGTCGAGCTGCGGGGCATAGCAACAGCTTTCACCCTCAGTCGAGACATTTTGCTTCTTTTTGGGCAAGTCTTTATCGAGCTGAGGGTCATAGCAACAGCTTTCACCCTCAGTCGAGACATTTTGCTATTTTTGAGCAAGTCTTTATCGAGCTGAGGGGCATAGCAACAGCTTTCACCCTCAGTCGAGACATTTCGCTTCTTTTTGAGCAAGTCTTTATCGAGCTGAGGGGCATAGCAACAGCTTTCACCCTCAGTCGAGACATTTTGCTGTTTTAATCAAGTCTTTTTCTGAGCTGAGGGGCATAGCAACAGCTTTCACCCTCAGTCGAGACATTTCGCTTTTTGAGCAAGTCTTTATCGAGGTGAGGGGCATAGCAATAGCTTTCACCCTCAGTCGAGACATATTGCTCTTTCTTGATCGTGGTATTCGGAATACAGTTGTAGCTTAAAAGAGGATTTCATTGATTGTGCATACACTTGAAGTAAAACAAAGCTGCAAAAACAGGAAATTACAAGAAAAATAAAATGGTTACAACTATCTTCCATAGTACTTCCTCAGGTTAACTGCATTCCAGGCTCTTGGCAAAGTTTCACCGTTAAGGTGAGCAATTTTATAGGATCCTTTCTTTCCGACCTCCTGCACGACGTAAGGGCCATCCCAGTTCGGTTGAAGTTTTCCGACGTGCTTTGATACCTCCACTTTTTTGAGGACCAAATCCCAACCTTAAATGTTCTTATTCTGACTTTTTTGTCATAAGCTCTTTCCATGCTGGATTTGGTGGCCTGGATCTTTATGCATGCTCGATCACGCTTGCCATCTGTGTGGTCGATGTCCATCTCTCTCAACAACTGGTTCTGGTCGGGATCATAAGATTCAACCCTTGGTGATGGCACTAACGTCTCGACCGGAATAACAGCCTCCGACCCATATACCAAAGAAAAAAGAGTCTCTCCATTAGAAGATTTTACCGAGGTTCTATTCGCCCAAATGACTCCGGGAAGCTCGTCCAACCATTTACCCTCTGCCTCGGCCAATCGCTTTTCAAGTGATCGGACAATCTCCCTGTTGGTGACTTCGGTCTGTCCGTTTGCTTGGGGATGACCGACCGAGGTGAAATTCTGCTGGATTCCAAATTTTTCGCACCATTCCAAAATCTGCTTTCCCGCAAACTGAGTTCCGTTGTCGGAGATCAAGATCCTAGGTATCCCGAACCTGCAAACAATATTCTTCCATAGAAAATTTATAACTTGAAACTGAGTAATCTTAGTTAGTGCGATACATTCAACCCATTTACTGAAGTATTCAACAGCAACCAGGACATAGTTTTTTCTCGATCTAGCTGTTGGGAAAAGTCCCACGATATCGATCCCCCACTTATCGAATGGCCAGCAGATCGGAATAGAGTGCAGCTGTTCGGCGGGCTAATGAATCAAATTTGAATAAATTTGACAATGATGGCACTTCTTGACATAATCGATAGCATCCGAAATCAAAGTAGGCCAATAATATCCAGTCCTCGAGCACTTCAAAGCTAATGCTCTTGCACCGCAATGGCTTCCAGCCTCACCTTCGTGAATTTCCTTCAGGATAAGATCAAAATGGCTTTCCGGAATACACTTCAACAGTATTCCTGAACTAGATCTCTTATAAAGCTGGTCCTCGATTAAAACGTACATCGGAGCTCGATATTTAATTCGTCGTGCTTCGTTCGCTTCCTCTGGTAAGGTACCATTTCTTAGATAAGTTTTTAAGGGATCCATCCAGGGAAGCCCTTGAGTATCTATTTCCATGATTTCTGAGCTCGGAGTTACGTTCAAATCTATGGCTGGAGTGTTTGACATCAACCAAGTTATTACTCTCTCCTTTCATCCATCCATCGAGCCCGTAAATTTCGAGAGCAAATCCACCCAAGAGTTTTCTTCTCGAGGGATAGCTTGTATATCGAACTTATCCAGCTTTGCCACTAGATCCTTCACCCTCTTTAGATATTTTACCATGTTGAACTCCTTTACCTCATAGACCCCTTTCACTTGCCTATGTATCAGCTCGGAGTCAATCAACACGGTAAGGGACTTTATACTTGCTTTAATCGCCATTTCTAATCCAGCGATTAGGGCCTCATATTCTGCTTCATTGTTCGTGACCACAAAATCTAGAGTAATTGCATAACTTAGGTCCTCCCCCTCGGGACCCTGAAAGTGAATTCCGGCCCCACCTCCTTCTCTAGTCGACGACCCATCGACATGCATCACCCAGACTTTCTCCTGAACATCTACCACCAAATTAACCTCGGGAACTTGTTGCTTTTCCGAACTGGCTCCCGCTGATTCTGCGATAAAATCGGCCAGGACCTGGGCCTTGATCGCTGTTCGAGGTTGGTACTCGATTTCGAACTGTCCAAGTTCCACAACCCATTTAATCAATCTTCCGGACGTCTCTGGTTTTGACAGAACTTGCCTTAGAGGCTGGTTTGTCAAAACAATAATCTTATAAGTCTGAAAATAAGACCTCAGTTTCCGTGCGGCAATAACCAAAGCAAGTGCGAATTTCTCGATCTCCAGATAATTCTTGTTGATCCCAAAAGTGGTCAATGAGGTCTAGAGAGAGGGGGGGGGGGTGAATAGACCTCTCAAACTTAAAAACTTTTTCTCTAAATTTACAAATCAGCAGACTAAGCTGATCGAGATTTGTAAGACTACTAAGCTGATCGCGCACAAAGCTTTGAACAGCAGAGTTGACCACTCATCTGATTTTCACTCAGCTGATTTCAGATGTTAAATCAGAGTTTTAGAAACTAGTTGGCAGCGGATATTCAAAGTGTTTTTCACCAAACTGTTCCTCTTTAAGTTTTCTCACTCAAAAGATTTTATCCCCAGTTTTTACAACTCCTTTTAAAATCTTTTGGTTAAATCGTATGTTTGAGTTCTTTCAAAAATAAACAATTTAAGCAAACAGTAAATCAAACACACAGGATTTTTATAGTGGTTATATGGATAAAAATCCTTTAGTCCACTCTTCCAAGTCACACAGATCTTGGGTTATACTAGAAAACACAAAGTAATCAAGTATACAATGCTTGTGCTGATCAACAAATGAAATGCCACAAGTGCGCTGTAAGAAGTCACACAGAAATCCTACACTCGGAAGCTAGATCACTCACTTAGATGGATCTACACTCCTCACGCTATTTTCAGTACAGAAGATCACTCAGAAATCCTATACTAGGAAGCTATATCACTCACAAAGATGGATATACACTCCTCTCTTTTACAGCTGAAAGTCACTCAGACAGACAACTAAGTTCTCTGTTCTTCAACGAAAAGCTTTGTCAACAAATGACTTCGGCTTGTGATCAGATGACTCAACTGATGGATCTTGCTCTTATGATATGATCTTGAGTTGTGCAAGCTCTCTTTGATCTTCAGTTTGTCTTCTATTTATACTCCTCGGATTTGAATTTTCTGCCCGTTGAAGGTTGACAGAAAGCTACAGTCCTCGAGTTCTGGTCCTGACACGCAGAACGGCTCCCTGCAACTGTTGCACTGTACACTCTGCTATACGGATGTCAACTTTTTGTCAGTCGCATTTAATGCTCGTTGCGTTGATAAGCTTACTTGACCGTCTTCACTCTGCTGATGGAAATACTCTGCTGATGATCATTCTGCTGATCACTCGGCTGATGGCTTCTCGGCTGATTCAAGAATGAACACATCTATCTTGACTCGGCTGATAATACCCATCTGATATTCCACTTCGCTGATTCGGTCACTTAGCTTCCAGACCATGAGATAGGTTTCACTAAGCTGTCCAGTTCTTAGTTGATGACTTCCAAATTAGCCTCCTTGACTATTATACCCTTTTTGTCATCTTCAAAACCTTCTCTAAATTATACCAACAATTCTTCTCCGCCCCTTGAAGCAACTTACTCAGATAGTACACCGGCTTGTGATCGGAATCCTGAACTCTCACCAGAACTAAGCTTATGGCATCCATCGATACTGCTATGTATAAATACAAAGGCTCTCCCTCGACCGGCTTTGCTAACATCGGTGGGGAGACTAAGTACTTCTTAAGCTCTTCAAAAGCTTTATCGCACTCCTCATTCCACTCGAAGCTTTTCGATTTCCTCAGCAATTTGAAGAAAGGCAAACTCTTGTCTGCTGAGCGGGATATAAATCTGTTCAAAGATATTATTTTTCCGATCAAACTCTGCACTTCAGATAGCTTCGTGTGCGGTTTAAGTTCGGCGATAGCTCTGATTTTCTCTGGGTTCGCCTCGATGCCACGCTCGTGGACCAAATAACCGAGAAATTTTCCAGATCTCACCCCGAAAGTGCATTTTGCTGGATTAAGTTTCATTCTATACTTCCCCAAAATCGCAAAACATCTGTCGAGGTGCTTTATATGATGTTCTTCGGTCATGCTCTTCACGAGCATATCGTCGACATAAACTTCCATGATTTCCAAATCCTTGAACATCATGTTCACGAGCCTTTGATAAGTTGCTCCAGCATTCCTTAGTCCAAAAGGCATCACTATGAAGCAGTACACTCCGCGTTCGGTAATGAAAGCGGTTTTGTCTTGATCCCTTTCATTCATGAAAATCTGATAAAATCCTTGGAAGGCGTCCATCATGCTGAAGAAGATGAAACCGGCGGTCGAATCGACCAGCATATCGATCCGTGGTAAGGGATAGGGATCTCTCGGACATAACTTATTCAAGTCTGTAAAGTCATTACACATTCTCCACTTGTTGTCCACCTTTTCTCCCTTCGACACCAATACAACATTGCAGAGCCACTCCGTAAATGTTATTTCCTTGATCTGCCCAGCTGCTAACAATCTATCGACCTTAGCGTTAATGATTTTATCCTTTTCGCGACCATGATTCCTGTTCTTTTGCCTAACTGGCTTTGCTTTTGGATCGATATTCAATGAATGAGTAATTACCCTTGGGTCGATCCCCACGATGTCATCAGAACTCCATGCAAAGACATCGGCATTGTTTCTTAAGAACTCGATCAACATAGTTTCCATCCCTTGACTTAGTTCGGTCCCGATCCTGGTGAACTTCTCGGGGGAGCCAGGAACTAACGTCACATGTTTATGATTTGGGGGTTGAACGCTCATATCGACCTCTTTACCTTTCTTACTTTGCAATTTTTTATAGTCAGGTAGAGGTAAGTCGGATACCGAGAAAACCTTTTCATCCTCTAACTTCCTCTTCGAGGCCAAAATTGGCTCGAACTGCTTCTTCATGTTTAGGGACGTGTTGTAACACTCCCATGCCATGCATTGATCATTCCTCATTTCTCCGACCCCCGCCAAGGTGGGAAACTTGACCTTCTGATGGTAAGTCGATACGACCGCTTTGAAAATATTTAAAGCCGGTCTTCCCAAAATAGCGTTATAAGCGAAAGGGGTACTTACGACCAAGAATTTGACCATCTTCGTCACATCTTTAGGTTTCTTGCCCATTGTGGTACTTAGGAGGATGGTTCCGAGGGGAACGATTCCGAACCACCGAAGCCAATAAGCGGGGTAGATACCCGATCCAAACGTGGGTGCTGTAAATTCATTCTATCGAGAGCTTCAGAGGAGATTATGTTTGCCGAGCTACCATTATCGATCAATACCCTTTTAACCTCAAAGTTAGCAATTTTTAAGGTCAAAACCATCGAGAAATCGGGGTCATCTTCATTCGTATCCCAACTTACTTCGCTTAGTCTGTCAGCCTCGGTAAAACTAATGACCTGATTTGTCGAAGGTGCTGGTTCTAAGGACATAACTTCATTCTTGGTCGACACATCTGTCTTTATCGACCTAGCTGTCCTTTTCCTTGCATTCCTGCTATCCCCCCAGCAGGTCCGCCAGCTATTACATTTATCACCCCGTTCGTCTGCTCCTCGGCATGATGTTGATCTTCACGGTGCTGTTCGGAAAATTTCCGTGGACTCCTAGATCGGAAACGGTTGTTAGGATTCCCCTTCCTAACGTACTCCTTTAGTTTTCCCTGGGCGATCAATTTCTCAATTTCCTGTTTCAACTGAAAACAATCCTCGGTGCTGTGCCCCCGAGCCCTGTGGTACCTGCAATACTTATCATGATTCATAGTCCCCGGCCTGGCTTGAGTGATACGCCGAGCTTCTGGGACCAAATTCCTTTCTTCGAGCACAGTTAAAATTTCGTCCCTCGAGGCATTCAGCCTGGTGAAACTACTTTTTCCAGGCTCTCTCCTTGGAGCTCTTTCTGGAGAAGCAGGTCTACCATAGACATTAGGTCTGTTGGTCGGATCCTGAGGTTTATAGACCTTAAGTCTCTACCAAACCGAGCCTCTTTGCTGCACGTTTGACCCTCCGTAGTGGCTTGGTTTTGGGATAGGGGCCCTGTCAGGTTTCTTCCCGATCGGGGGCCTAGAATTCTGAGCGTTTTTCAACTTGTTCATTTCCTCCTGAATCATGTACTTTTCAGCTATTTCCATGATTCGCTCGAAAGATTTGGGTTGCTTTCGACAAAGAGCGTTCCCGAACTGGCTATTACGGGTTAAATCGAACATCAATGATGACAGAAATTCAATCTGAGGAGTATCGACTTTTAGAAGCTCAATACTAAACCTTGCCAGCCACTGCCTTAGCGTTTCTCCTTCCAGCTGCTTAACAGTCCCCAAATGATTGGCAGGTAACCTTTGTTTTCTTTGGCTGGCAAATTGGTGTTTCAACTTATCGCACAACTCGTCGAAAGAGAAAATAGAGTTCGGAGGTAGCTTTCCGAACCAATCCAAAGCGATCCCTTCGAACGTGTTGACCATGATTTTGCAACAGAAGTCTTCCGAATGCCCATATAAATTCAACACGTTTATGAAACTATTAATATGCTCTCCTGGGTCGGAAGTTCCATTATACCTTGGCAACCTCGTTGGAACTGTCTCTGTACCTCGAGCTTCTCTAATTTCTTGGCAAAAGGGTGAACATCGCATGATATTCGTACTCAATTCCTTGTCTTGCCCATCCTCAAGGAAAACGGCCCCGTCCTCTTTAACCTCAGTTCGTCGAACCCTTACACCCGCGGGTCGGGCTTCCTTTACCATCATCTCCTTCTTTAATTCTTTTTCAACTCTTTCCTGCACAATCTTCTCCAAGTCAGCCTCGGTCACTTTTCTGTAGACCGGCTTCTTTAACCTATCCACAGCTTCGGGCTGACTTTCCCCGACCACTGAATCATCCAGGCCTTGGACGGTTCTAGATGGTTGCCCTGAGCGGACACCAGTTCTAGCTCGAGGTGCTCTGGGATGAACATTAGATGGTTCCCCCAAAGCAGATTGACGAATACTCCCTTCCCTTTGCCCGTTGGTAGCGGGACCCCGAGCAGTAGGTTGATCGACTGGGAGCTGCTGACCAGGCATAGTTTCCCGATCTGCTCTTTTCGTGTTTAGAAATTCTCTACACATAGTTCCGATAATAGAACGCAGATCGGCCACTGTCGTATGAATTGGCAAATAATTTGGCGGGTCGAGCGGTGGCACCTCAGACTGGTGGGCCGCTCGAGATTGGTTACTTGGTTCATTGTTTACCGACTGTTGAGCTCCAACGGCTTGTGAAGGCTCTCCACGTTGGTACGTATATCTCCTAGTAGTAGGCATTTTTCGATCTAACGCCTGAATAGGCCCCACTGTGGGCGCCAATTGATTATGCTCTTTTTCGTTCGGGACAAATAAGGAAAGTCGAGCAAAACAATGAAATAAGTCGAGTGTATAAGTGATGTATATTAATGTGAAGATCCGAATACGAGTTACAATGTAGGTCTACTCGAGCGTTACAGGATACTGTACGACTAGCCAGATAAATACAAAGAAAAGCAAGCTAAGACCTATTCCGAGCTCTATGTCGGAGCTGGAGTGTGTCTTGGGAATAGTGCCTCCCTGATGTCATAAATGCGCTGGATATATATAGGAACAGTGATGAGCTAGCTAGACCCTCCGCAGGGGAATATGTCTCGGCCAGTTGTCCAGGCCCATGGGTCGGCCCAACAGTGATTCCGAGGAGAGGAGCAGATCGGAAAGAGGGCCTTGTGCAATCAATCTGGCTTGATAGGGAAACGAGTTCTGCAGGTCGGAAAATAGCCTTCCTGGTCGGAATCGAGGTCGATCTCGAGCTGAGCTATTTCCTAAAATAGTGTATACGAAATATCCCTCATCACACTTTAATTAATATTTAATAATTCGACTATCTAATTAATTAATCAAATTGAACTAACACTTTAATTCAATTAAATTATTGATTTAACTCCCTTAAATCAATCATCTCCTTATAAATGTTGTTGTCCAACTGTATTGTGTGTGACCCTCTAGGTTCACCATCGATTAACAGTAGGCCCACGACTTTCGGGATTTAATTAATGAGCAATTAATTGCTCCGATCAATTAAACACTTTTAATTGACCACTCCAGAATTAATCTCCCATTAATTCAGGAGTACCCACACCTCATGGTCGATGTCTATCCAGAAGCCCATGAAGCCCAACTTCAGGTGAATTGATCTTGTGAACCTCACCTCTTGTAACTTCCATGTACATACGGTCCCTCTAACAAATAATTTTCCGACCGAGACCTAGGGTGTGTGAATTGATCGGCACCCCTAATTATCTCGATTATGTACTTTCTAATTTTGGATAATAATTCCAGTGTGACTGCTAAATTTGGAAACTCCTTCCCAAATCCGTCACCGACCATGGCCATGGATTTCTCGGAATCTATTATCTATGAATGTACAGGAAATTCCCTCATCCATTAGAATGAGTCAGTAGATCCCATATTGATGCTAACCATTCGAGCATATGACTATACGTACACAAAGTAGGCGCACAATGACCAGGCTACGTGACCGGTTCCTAATTCAAAGTAAGCACACCTGTATACAGAATTCGCCCTAGCATCTCAAGTCTAAGGACTAAATCGTACACTTATTATAAGTCTTGATAAATATCCTTTCACCGATATGCGACATGCGCTTCCACAATGGGTTTCTCTGTTCAGGTCGTTCGATGCGTTAGATCCTCTATCGAACCACCTAGTCCTATGCACTATCATCAAATGCTTTGTTCATGAAACGCTACAAATTCACTCCATGTGAATCATACATAATCGTACAAGTCTTAGTGATTCCTTTGATACCCCGTCTCGATCGGGATCTATGACTTTGGAACGTGTTTTAAGATCACGACCTTAGAAACTGTTTCATGATTGCACTCATACTCAAGTGAATCGTCCCATAGTCAAATGTGATCTTAGGATTTCAACCAATCGCTTAAATGTATTCGCGAAAGATGAAGATGGCCATTAGTTTATTCTATACACAATATAAATAAACATTGCGTATTAATCATTTAATCACATATTTGTCCAATACAGAATAGTCCTATTACAAGCTAATTGTTGGCTTGCTGGGCAATATCTATCACTTTTGCCAAGCTTAAGGAAGATATGACTATGCTGAAAGAGCAAAACAACTCACTGAGACTTGAGGTTGAAAAACCACAAGAATCAGCTGAGTACAAAAAGCTTGAGCATGAAAATAAATCTCTGAAAGCAGAATGTGAAATTTATAAAGGGAAAATCATGGAACTTGAAAAGATTATTGATTCTCATGATAAGTCTTCTGTTACATCAGATAACATGCCTAGTAAATAGAAACTTCCTTATGAAAAGACAAGTTTAGAATTCGACTGTGCTGAATAGTTCATATCTGCTAGTAACAATAAGGTAATCTTATATGTTCATAATGCTAAACCCACTTCACCAGAAAAAGATATTAAGGAGAAGAAATCTCCAAAGTCTACTAAGGTTAAAGAGCCTAATAAGGAAAAACAGACTAGTAAAGCTAAACAGCAGAACAACCCTAAGAAGTCTGCTAAGAAGTCTGCTGGTGAGAAAAGATTAGATACAATCGTTGGAGGGAGTACATATTGGCTAAGTCAAAGGAAGAGATCCTTGCTTGGAAGGAGTTTGCTGATGAAGAGAAATGGATCTTAAACTGGCTACAAACAAACTCAACATTACACCTGTTCAAGCTGAGGAACTCGACCCTGCTGAAGGTGACAAAAAGGGGGAAGAGGAATCTGCTAACAAGAAGAATGTTACTGAAGAAGCTACTAAAGTAGTTCAAAGTTCTGAAGAGGCCACTAATAAGTCTGCTGAAGAAACTAAGACTGCTGATGTAACTGAAGAAGTTGAAGATAGAGCTGAAGAAGAAGAACCCAAGGATGTGGCAAAGGAAGACAAACGGATTGCTGTTTCTAAGGATTCTGCTGAAGAATAGCTTGATCCATTTCGGAAAGCTAAGAGAATAGATGAAATCAAAGCTAAAATTGAGGCTGTTGCCAAGAAATTAGAACTATTCTCTAGTGGTGAAGATGATGATGATGAAGAAGAAGAAGAACCAGAAGAATTGACTGCTTGACTTCTCTTATCACTTCATTGTAAATTTATGTAACTTTTCGTCTCTTCGTAATCTGATGTAATTGTAACAGATGCCTAATCAATAAAAGATTAAAAATTCCAACTCAATTTCTATCTCAGAAATTTTGTGTGAATACTTAACTTTAGTTAGTTACAGGTACTTAGCTGAAGTTTTGTAATCCTCAAAAAAGGGGAAAATTTTGGATGAAGATGAAGAAGTAAGGGTGGTCTTGATGATTTACATAAGTCATCAGCTAAGTAATGGAAGCTTAGCAAGCCTCTGAAAAGTTTAACCAAGAAGACAGGTAAAATCAGAAGGTTAAATTTTGGTCCAGAAGACTGTTGATCTGATGCTGAGTCAGGAATCAGACTGGTGGATTTCAGCAGAGTCAAATAAGATGTGTTCGATTTGAATCAGCAGAGTGGATTCGATCAACAAAGTGAAAGTGATCATAAAGTCATTTCAACTGTAATAAATGCACTTGGCGTAATAAATGATGTAAGAAGAGGGTATTAAAGACAAATGATTGAAGAAAAACCTCGTATCAGCAAGGTGCATTAAATGCGACTTGACAGAAAGTACATCAGAATTGTACAATGAACAGTTGCAAAGAGCCGTTCAGAAACAGGGACCAATACTCGAGGAAGGTCTGAAATCTATCTCACTTCAACGGGCAGAATTCAAGTTCGCGAGTATAAATAGATCAAGATTCAAGAGTTAGAGACAACACAACAACTGAGAGAGAATTCAAGCGAGCAAATTTTCCAAGTCTCAAAAACTCAAGAACAGATCACTATCAGCCGAGTCATCTGTTGACAAAGTCGAGTTGAAGAAATAAGCAAAAACAAAATCTGAGTGATTTCTGTAAACATTGAGTGTTGTGAGAAGTGTATATCCATCTTAGTGAGTGATATAACTTAAGAGTATAGGTTTTCTTTGTGATTCCCTATAGCGAACTTGTGGCTTTATCATTTGTTATAAAAGCACAAGTAGAGTGTACTATTTACTGAGTGTTCATAGTCAGGGGCGGATCCAGGAATTTGGCTTAGTGGGGGCTAAGGTTCTATAGTAAATTTAATAATCGATATACAAAAAAAAAAAGTTAATCAAACAGTAAAACTGAAAAATTATATTTCATTTACGAGAATATATATAAGAATATACAAAAAAGAGGAGGTGGAGTTGAACAAAAATAATCTCCACAAATTACTTTAATTACATAAAATAACCCGTTATCACCCAAAAAAAAAGGCAAAACATCAAAGTACTTTAATTACATTTTTGAATGACACCAAATACTTTCACAATTGACCTCGTCAAGTTTTTATTTTCTGAAATCAGAGCTAGATCAATATTTTTGGGGGCACGAAAATTTGTATAGTAATGTATTAAATATAAAAAAATAAGATGAGACCGTATTATAAAATAAATGAATTTTTTTGATATTTATTAAGAAAGAAATAAAATAAAATAAAAATAAGAAAGAAAAATTATGAAGAAAAAAGTTTTAGGAGAACAATTATTAAGAAAGAAAGAAAATTAAAAGAACAATTGTTAGAAAAAAAAAATTAATTAAAAGAAAAGAAAAGGAAAAAGATTAAAATAGTATAGAGAATATTAAGAAACAAAATAGTTATGAATGCCTTCCTGGGAATCGAACTAAGACAATATGGTTTAACACTACCTTTAACTTAAGTCATGGAACTAGCAAGCCAGTCCTTCCAATTAATGAAAGAAATAACACTACACATAAATATATACATACTATTTGAATGGGGCTATAGACTCCACTAGCCCTTTTGTGGGTCCGCCCCTGTTCATAGTATAACCTAAATCTTCGTGATTTAGAAGAGTGGACTAAAAGACTTCTTATCTATATAATCATTATAAAAATTCTTGTGTTGGTTTACTTACTTTTACTTGCATATTTTTATAAGTAACCAAACTTTGAAAAGACTTAAGATTTTAAAAGAAGTTTTCAAAAACTGGGGATAAAATCTTTAAGTAAGAAAAACTTGTTTGAAAAACACTTGATATAAATCCGTTGCATAACAAGTTTCAAACTCTGATTCAATTTGAAACAGATAAGTAAAATCAGACTAGTGGTCAACTTACGCTGAACAAGCTTTGTGCGCGAACCGCTAAGTAATCTCATAGTTTTGATCAGCTTACTCTGCTGATAAGAAAAGTTAGAGAAATTTTTGAAAAGGTTCAGAGGCCTATTCCCCCCCCCCCCCCCCCTCTAGACCTCATCTGACCACTTGGGACCAACAAGTGGTACCAGAGCAGGTCGTTCATTTGAATCATTTGACTGATCAACGAGCTTGATCCAGAGTGTGTTTTTCAAAATCTTTCAAAAGAGCATATTTTTGAAAAATAAAAATCTTTTGAAAATGGATTGTATTAGCCATGTACCCCACATTGGCGGGATGAGTTTTGAGGACTGGAAGATCCGTATGGAAATTTTCCTTGCTGCTTATAATGACAATATGTATAGATGCATAACCAAAGGTCCTATCAGAATCACCAAGACAATCAAAGTTAATGACCAGGATGTGGTTGTTGACAAAGAACACGAAGAGATATCAGCTGAAGAAATTAAGCTGAGCAATCTTGACAAAGTTGGCATATTCATCATGACTAGAGCCCTTGACAATGACAGGTTTGACGAAGTCAAACACTGCAAGACTGTAAAAGAGATTTACTGAAATTAAATGTATACCTATTTTAAAATAAATAGAGAACTCAAAGTCATTTGAAATTTTTAAAATGAAGTCTATATATAAAGAAAATAACATCCAAACTTGTTTGTTGAAATTAAGTAAAGTATTTGTTGAATTATTAAAGAACTTCCTCGGGTTTTTATAAATCCTTATTTGTGGCTTTCCATACCACGTAACCTAAGAAAATCCCAAGGCGGACTAATTAGTCTAAGTTGGATCATGGTCTCGTTTCGATCCTAAAACCTTATAAGTGCAACTAAAGTATTTCTTAGTCGATTGTAAGTTTTTGTTCGTATTTAGTTTCTAAAACGCTACGTAACTATGTACAGGATCTGGAATCATCTACCGAGAAACTTTCAAGAACCGTAAGCAGCACAGGTGAGTGTTGTGTTCATTTGTGTGTTAGTTTGATATGCTAGTAGGTCGAGTCTAAGCATGTAATTACGTTGTAAATAATTAGAACATCATGTGATATGCTAGCTACCTCGTGTATGTTGCTAATAGGCTGACTTGTATGATTTATTTATCATATCAACATGATTATTCTAATACATGCTACACCAGAATCTAGATCTACTTAGTTGCGAATAAGTTAACCTATCTATATATATAAATTGCTTTCGGTGAATTGTTAATTGTTAGTAAAATGTTATATATGTTTGATATGTTATGTTTCCGTTTGTTTTCGATTTTGTGTGGGCTCTTTTTGATCGGTATATGGACCTGATGGCAACCTGGCCGGCAAGGGCCGGCAGGATTGTCATGGTTCCCGTAGGCCTGGCCTTACAATTCAAGTGGGGAGGAACACTTGGGGAGTAAGGATGAACTTTGACAAAGACATGTCGATGCATTTCAGATAGTAAGGTCGCTCCTTCCTCGGTGAGTTTGGATGGACATCATAATAAGGATGGAGGATAAGTGGAGAACAGCATCAGCAAATCTGGGTTATTTGAACTCTATGCTTTGATTTTATATATGTGATATATGCTTAATTCGTTTATATTCTCATGATATATAATATGTTGCATCCATGTGTCATACGCACAATGCACCACATCCTCACTAAGTTGAACGATCAACTTATGCGTTCCTTTTATCAATCTTTTCAGATGCAGGAGTCTCGAGTTATGATAGTTGAGTCGTTGAGTCCCGGGATCCTGTCAGTCGTTGAGGGATTCTCCCCTTTTTGTCTTACTTTCTTTCTCTAATCTACTACTTTTGTTATCGCCTTGTTCTAAGGTTGAATGATGTATTTTGAATATTGTGTTATGTTTTCCGTAGGCTTGCGAGGTTACCCGTATGACCGTATATTTGCCCTTCTCCATATATAACGGAGCTAGTAGGCCTTTTGAATTTTTAATATGGATTTATCGCATGTTCTACATACGTCATCACGTTCAAAAAAAAAATGTTTTAGCAACTCTGATGGGTTATCCCGTGCCGGGCAACCCCAAACTCGGGGATGGGCCACTTAGGACCCAACCCGGAGAGCGGGGCGTCACAACTTAGCTGTCTATTGGAAGAATTTATTAACTCCAAGAATAGCTAAGTGATCTTATAAGTTGAGTTAATTACTATGGAATTGAGTAAATGTTTTGATGATGACAAAAAGGATATAAGTAAAGTCATCTACTAAGTAATGGAAAGCTTAGTAAACTTGGCTCACGGTCTGGAAGCTAAGTGATCAAAACAACTCAGTGGAAATGAGCTAACTGATCATGAGCTGAGTGATCTTGAACTGAGTATTCATGATCACTCAGCTCATGATCACTTCGCTTACGTACCACTAACTCCTCCGTAATTTGAAAATATATCGATAATTTTGAAAAAATTGATGATTCGGTCATTAGTTCGATCAAATTGTCTATTAGATGGTTATGTAATAATAAGTCTTCCGTTATTTGAAAATATATCGATAATTTTTAAAAAAAAAATTGATAATTCGGTCATTATTTTTGTCATCATCAAAACATTTTACTCAATTCCATCTTAATTAACTCAACTTATAAGATCACTTAGATGTTCTTTGAGTTAATAAATTTTCCAACAGACAGCTAAGTATTCCATCAACAGAGCCAAATAGCTGAGTATTAAACCACCAACTTCGTTTATCAGCCAAGTGACTCCAACAAATGACTGGTTTAGGAGCTGAGTCACTCGTGACAACAGACGGCCGAACCTCGGACAATAGAGTGCATTTAATGCAAATTTTGCAGCTACATTTGTTTTTTCAATTTTATAACTTGAAAAAAAAATTATTCTCTAATTTTTTAAAAATAAAAATAAAATTTAAAATGATTGATTATATACAAGTATTTTAATGGAAATGTATAAAATATATTTATTAAAAATATAAAATTATTATTGTAGGTATAGGTACAATAATTAGTTCAAACGGAGAACCGACACTTATAGTATCATTAACCCGTCCGAAGATTGTTAATTAGAGAAATTTGTTGATTTTGGTAAAAAATTCCTCCAAATGGAGAACCTATACCTATAGTATCATTAACCCTTCCGTATATCGTTAGTTAGAGAAAAATATTCCTCCAAATGGAGAACCTATACTTATAGTATCGTTAACCCTTCCGTATATTGTTAGTTAGTGAAATTTGTTGATTTTGGTCAAAAATTCCTCCAAACGGAGAACCTATACTTATAGTATCACTAACCCTGCCGCATATAGTTAGTTAGTGAAATTTGTTGATTTTGGTAAAAAATTACTCCAAACGGATAACCTACATTTATAGTATCATTAACCCCTCCGTAAATTCTTAATTAATTAAATTTGTTGGTTTTGGTACAAAAAATATCCTCCAAATGGAGAGCCTACACTTATAGTATCATTAACCCATCCGTATATCGTTAGTTAGTGAAATTTATTGATTTTACTAAAAAATTACTCCAAATGGAGAACCTACACTGATAGTATCATTAACCCCTCCGTAAATCGTTAATTGAAGGAATTTGTTGATTTTGGTCAATCATTCGACTTAAATTTAATTGGTATGATGTAATTATAATTATAATTTTTGGAACATTTTTTTCTTTACATTATTCACAAATTTGTATTAACATAAAATTTTATGAATATATCTATTTTTTTTACATATTTATTACAATTTAATTAATTAAACAAAATTCTATTTTTGTTAATTGAAACGAACTTGATTACTATTAAATATTTGACTACTATACTGATTTTTGCAAGTATCTTTTATAAAAAAATATTGTAAATACGTCAACTCAAGTTTTATTGGTGTGATGTAAAAAATAATTACAAAACTTCTTTGTTGGAACATTTATTTTTAAAAATTATTCATTAATTTAAAATATAACAATTTTCAAATTATACATATTTATTAACCATTTAATTTTTATAATTAAATATAAATAAAAAATATTTATTTTGTTTTTTATAAAATAAAAATTTAATTTAAAAAAAACCCTTTACCCACCCACCCCGCCACCGCCGAAACCTCCCTCTATCCCAGGCCGTTGGAATGCCCGATCCTAGGCCGACAACGGCCTGGGATGCCCAGGCCGTCGTCGGCCTGGAATTAAATTTTTGAGGCCTGTGACGACTGCCTCCGATCTATAGTTCCAGGATGGCGACGGCCTGGGAACTTCTCCCCAGGTAGTCGCCGACCTGGATCCGGCGATCCCAGGCTGAAGACTTGAGGGGAAGGTGGAGGGAGGCGGGGTTGGGGTTGGGGTTTCGGTGGGGTGGGGTGGGGTGGAACAGGGAGAGGCAAGTTTAGGTTTCTTGATTTTTTTTAAATGTATGGGTATTTTGAGTATTTCATGCTTTAATAGGGTATGTATATTGATACAAATGACACAATTTGATTAAAGTGGTACATGACTTTCTACATGAATCATTATAGACAATCCCAACAAAGTTTGTAGGGAGTGGTAGTTGTACCCTCGACCGGTGGAAAAAACAAAGATCTTACAACCACTTGAGTCAAACATCTATTGGGTGTTTTTGTATGTTACTCTTTTGTTATTTGTATATAAAATAAAGATTTAATATTTGTTGGTCGAACTAGTCATTTTTTATTGAAAAGGTTCTTTAATTTAGTAATAATAATTGTTTTTTCCTTTTTTTAAGAAAGCAATAGTGCTTGTTTGTTTGACATTAGGAGAGTGGTTTGTGACAATGGTGGTGGTTTATGAAATAATCTTGTTTTACGTAATGTTGTTTGTTTAGATTTTGGGAGAGTGGTTTAAGAAAGATGGTGGATATAACTTTTTTTAGAAGAGTTTAAGTTGTAGGTATAAAATGTGTAAGACTTTATGTCTAATTACGTTTATTATTTTTTTTTTTTTTTGGTTTCCCAAGGGTTTAATCCCTTTCGAGGAGGGTTGGGCACAATAAGTGGGTATCTCTCCCAACAGGGATTCGAACCTGAGTTCGCTACTTTGTAGTGACTAGTCTCTTCCACTAGACTAATCACTTGTTGGTAATTACGTTTATTATGTGAGATAAGTTGTGTAAGAGATAAATTATTTTATGTCAAATCAAAATAGAGTTTGTGTAGGTGTTTTTCAGAGATAAGATTTTGGTAATTTTGGAAAATTGAGAGAGAATAAATTTATTTTAGAAAATAAAAATGATGTTTGTTTCGCTTTTTCCAAACACAATTTTTTTGGGAGATGCTAAACACACAGGCCACAGTAGGTGGGTATCCTCTGGATTTGGAGTGTTGAATCTTTTAAACCCATAAAAAAAATACATTTTTCTTGGTTGAAGGAGGCAATGAATATTGATCTAGAAAAAGAAAAAAAAATTGAGGCAATGAATAAAAGAAAGCACCAGGAATCTTACAATTTCAGTCTGATATATATACTTTAGATGTATAACAAGAAAAAGGCAAGAATGAGTGAATGAGAAAACAAAGCAATTGCTTACTATTTCAAACCTAGTACTCAAGTAAATGACCCACAGAAGATTCCATCAATTATAGTTAAAAACTAACACAAGACCAAGTCCTACATAATATTACAACGTGAGATTTGTCCATAAGCTTTGAATTGTAGATAAATTACACAAAAGAGAAAAAAAGATGAGGCCAGGAAAAAAGTCAATTTTTATGATAGCTCTTGTGGTTTTGGCTGCCTCGTGTGCAGGTGGATTTCCAGATGAGCAACAAAAGTGGAGAAAATGGGGTCCTTCTCCTTCTGGTAGCAGCTCCTCAGAAATCAAGTTTAAACTTAAATCATCAGTCATATTTCCACTCTATGGCAATGTTTATCCCAATGGGTATGTATGCACAAATTTTACTCTTCAAGACATATAATTACTCTGTTCTCAATTTCTATTGCTCTCATTTTTCTGAAATTAGACTTATGAAGTACTAAACAAGATTTGATTTGGTGAATGTATTGTATGAGTTTGATGTTTTCTGGAGTTATATATCTTTACTCAAAAGGGTCTAAAAATAATGGAGCTAAATGTAAAAACACCCCCACCCCTGGGCTTTGCTTAATCGACAAAAAACTCCATGTATTATTTTTACTAGCAAAAATTTCCCTGCATTTTTTTTATTAACAAAAAAACTCCATTTGTCCTTTCTAAGTCAATAGGGGGTTATTGTCATTTTTGTAAGTGAACGGGGATTGTTGTTTTTTTGGCGAATAGGGGTGTTTTTGCATTTTTTATGGAGTAAATGGCAATTTACCCCATGTGATATTCATAATGTTCAATTTACCTCCTTGTGATTTGAAAAGAGCACTTTACTCCCATGTAATCTTATAAAAGTTTCACACCGTCTCCTTGACATTTTTATATGTAGCACTTTATCTCATGTATTATGATAATGAGGCAATTTTCCCCTTATGTTACAAAATACTTTTCATGCTCACTCTCAAATTTGGCAAGTGAGTTACACTCTCCGGCTGAAGAAGGTAAATTGTTTCTTTAAAATTTTCACATGGGTTAAATTGCTCTTTCTCAAATCACAGGGGGGTAAATTGAACATTATGCATTTCACCGGGGATAAATTGGCATTAACTCATTTTTTATGTGGTAGAATTGTTAATTTTCCCGTAACATATGTACTCCGGTTTGGGAGGATTTTTTTTTTTTTCTAATTAGAAGAAGCGGTGGTGAGATTTTTGGTAATAAAATAACACAGATGTGTTTTTGCTCATTAAGCAAAACATGGGGTGTTTTTTGCATTTCGCTAGAAAATAACGGAAATGTTATTGGTATTGTTTCTTGCAGGTTTTATTTTGTGCAAGTTTACATAGGATATCCTCCAAGGCCATACTTTCTTGATCCGGACACAGGCAGTGATCTTACTTGGCTCCAATGTGATGCCCCGTGTGTTCGTTGCACCACGGTAAAATCGATCTTTAATTCTATATAATAGTACAGTTAGTTACTAATGAGGGAAAATATTCATTACCTGAATAAGGTTGTTTACCTAAATTTTAACATCATTGTAGGGGTTTCACCCGCTTTATCGACCCAGCAATGATCTTGTAGTCTGTAAAGATCCACTTTGCGCGTCTTTGCACCCGAGCGATTATAAATGCGAAAATCCAGAACAATGCGATTATGATGTTGAGTATGCAGATGGAGGTTCATCTCTTGGTGTTCTAGTCAATGATTTATTTACTCTGAATCTCACTACTGGAGTTCGAACAAGTCCTCGTATGACTCTTGGGTTAGTAGTAATCTTTCTGATTACGGATATGATTAGGCTAAATTTCTTTTTTGATAACATAGAAACTGTTGTCACTTTTGATACCATACTTGCCAACTTAATATCAGCAATGGACGACCATTACACATTTAATATTTCCGTTAGATTTTTTATCGAAAAGGTCATGTGGCAGTTAACTAGGCCATGAGCGGGGAAATGGCACACACCGTTATATCATGGAATAAGGTCGTTGCCACTTTTGATACCAAAGAATAGGGATGTTGTCACTTTTGATACCATGTTCATGGTCGAGTTAACGACCACGTGGCATTTCCGTCCAAAAAACTAACTGCAGTACTAAATGTGTAATAGCCGTTGGCATTAAGATGACGAGCATGGTATCAAAAAAGAAATTTGTCGATTTAATTATTTTTTTTTTTTTTGATACATCGATTTAATTATGTTGCCCCTTGCTTAATTAGACCAAATCAAGGTATTAGTGTTCCCTTTTTGTGAAGGTGTGGGTACGATCAGTTACCTGGATCGTCTGATCATCCGTTAGATGGAGTACTAGGCCTCGGCAAAGGAAAATCTAGCATCGTGTCACAACTTCGTGATCAAGGAGTCGTTAAAAACATCGTTGGCCACTGTTTAAGTGGACAAGGAGGCTTTCTTTTCTTCGGAGAAGATGTTTATGATTCTTCACGCATAACATGGACACCCATGTCACGCGATTACATGTAAGTAATACTCTATCAGCATTCCGTAACAGGGGTAAAATGGTCTTTTATAGCAGAACTTACTCATCATTTGAAATCTGAATTGATTATTGAGGACAGAAAGCATTATTCAGCTGGACAGGCAGAACTTCTTTTTGGTGGCAAAAGTACAGGATTTAAGAACCTTAACGTGATTTTCGACAGTGGAAGCTCTTACACATATTTCACTTCCCAGATTTACCATACTCTTCTTTCTTTGGTGAGTTTGGAATCACTAAACATTGGAACAAAATATTTAAAAGGGTGATTTATATGGGTTTTTTGCACTTTGCACCCTCGAAACATGAGAAATAGGCACTTTGCACCCTCCAAACATAGATTTAGCACTTTGCACCCCCGAAATATGAACAATTCAACACTTTGCACCCTCTTTTATTTTCCTCAAAAAACCTAGGGAAAAAATAGGAAATTCATTTTTGGATCTTTGGCACTTTGTACCCCCAATACACGAGAAATGGACATTTTGCACCCCCGAAATAGAATTAGCACTTAGCACCCTCGAATTAAGAACTACTCATCAACTTGCACCCTCGAAACACGAGAAATGGACACTTTGAACCCCCTAAATACAAAATTAGCACTTAGCACCTCAAATTAAGAAAAACTCAACAACTAGCACCCCCTCGTTTTTTTCGGCAAAGTTGACCACCGGGGGAAAAATATGGGGGCAAAATAGGCAATTCATTTTATTTTTTCCTTAAATTTGAAAATACGATTATGAATACTAGAATACTCATTTCTCTCTCCATCTTAAAATTTATTTTTGTGATATGATTCAATCGATTTTATGTATTAAATTTATAGAAACTTTTTGAATTCTTTTGGATATTTTGAGGACATTTGAAAACTTGATAATTAAAGAAATATGTTAAAATAAATTTTGTTGATGAATATTCTAGTATTCATAATCGTATTTTGCAAATTTTACGAAAAAAGAAAATGAATTACTTATTTTGCCCATAGGTTTTTTCTACCCCGTGGTCAACTTTGCCCAAAAAAAACGAGTGGGTGCTAGTTGTTGAGTTTTTCTTAATTTGAGGTGCTAAGTGCTAATTTTTTGTTTAGGGGGTTCAGAGTGTCTATTTCTCATGTTTCGGGGGTGCAAGTTGCTGAGTTATTCTTCATTCGAGGGTGCTAAATGCTAATTCTATTTCGGGGGTGCAAATCACCCATTTCTCGTGTTTGAGGGGTGCAAAGTGTCAAAGATCCAAAAATGAATTACCTATTTTGCCCCTAAGTTTTTTGAGGAAAATAAAAGAGGGTGCAAAGTGCTGAATTGTTCATATTTCGGGGGTGCAAAGTGCTAAATCTATGTTTGGAGGGTGCAAAGTGCCTATTTCCCATGTTTCGAGGGTGCAATGTGCAAAAAACCCGATTTACACTCAAATCCCTCGAGGTTTACCATACTTACTGAAAACCCCTGTAGTTCCAAAAATTACAAGAAATTCTCCGAAGGATTGTTCTTGTAAGAATTATTGAAGGTTTAAGGGGTGTTTTGGTACATAGTCTAAACTAGAGCTGCAGGGAGTTTCTTGAAAGACGACTAAAACTCAGGGTGTGCTTTGTCTAACTAAAAAAATTCCCCCTTGTGTTCTTTTTTTATTAGCAAAAAAATTCTCCCAAGCCGAAAAACATTTATACCCCACCAAAGGATAAAAAAAAAATCCATCTCCTAAAAAAAATATCAATAACCCCACTATAAACTTTGAAAATTGACAATAACCCCCCATGTTCACTTAAACAACTAACAAAAACCTTTTTATGATTTATGAAGGATTTTTTAAATGAGTTTTTTTGCTAATAGAAAAAGAACGGAGGGGGATTTTTGTTAGTTAATCAAAAAACAAGGGGTGTTTTTGCATTTAACTCTTTTAAATATATATTGTATTATCTAATAACTGCACCAATTTCCGTTTTAAATTGTTGTAGATAAAGAAAGAATTAAGTGGGAGGACTCTGAAAGAAGCTCCTGAAGACCATACACTTCCATTCTGCTGGAAAGGCAAGAAGCCTTTTAAGAGCACACGAGATGTGAAGAAATACTTCAAGCCTATAGCATTGAGTTTTCCCAATGGTTGGAGAACTAAAGCTAAGTTTGAAATATTTCCTGAAGCATATCTTATCATATCAGTAAGATTTTGATCTCGATTATTTCAATTTCAAGTGTCATTTTCCTATGCTTGGTGCAAGAAACCGCAAAATTTCAAAAATAGTCCTGTAACCCAATTTCAATTTTAATCATATGCATAACAAATTTCTTCCGCATATACACATTTGGTCCTCTAACTTTTAATAAGTTTCAATTTTCATCTTGCAATCACTACAAGAAAATTGAGCTTAAGTGACAAAAAATTAAGTGATAATGTGGAAGTTGTCACTCTTTGTATGCATTTAGTGATAAAAATATTAATTTTGTCATAATAATAATGGTGACAAGTGCAATAGTGACAATATATGTTTTTAAGTTGTCACTAATAGCTATTAATGACAAATATATGGTGGCTTAAGTTGTCACCATTGACAATTAGCGACATCCTTTTAGTGATAACCTAGTGACAATAAATATTGTCACTATGGTTTAGTGACAACTTTTTGATTGTCACTTTTGGGTATCGCTAAATGTCAATAGTGACAACTTTTTTACAATTCTTGTCACTAGTATGTTTATGAAAACCATTTTAGTGACAATATTTGAGTTGTTGTCACTTAATATACATAAGAAGTGACAACTTTAACATTGTCACATAAAATTTTATCACTAAAATTTAATTTTTTTGTAGTGAATTACAAACCTTTTCTCCTGTAATAGGACCAAATTGATCAAATTTGTTATGTATAGGACTAAAATTGAAATTGGGTGAAAATTAAAGGACCAAACGTGCGTTCACTATAGTTACAGGACTATTTTTGAAACAATTCAAAAGTTAGAGGACCATTTTAAAATTTTTGTCTGCAAGAAACTAATGAGACTTTGATTTGTATACAATTACAGTCGATGGGTAATGCTTGCTTGGGAATTTTGAATGGGACTGATGTAGGACTTAGCAATTTCAATGTGATTGGAGGTAAGGATATGATCCTTTGAAATTGGGAGAATTACTGTAATTACATTAATCACCCTTCTTGTTTGAGAAATTACTCAAATTAAACTATCCGGTATTGAATTTAATAAAACTAACCTCGATACGGCGTTAATTCATCGAGCAAAAAAATTTGAATTCCAAAAATCCTCCTAGGTACCATCTGAGGAAGTAATCTGATGTGAACTGGTTAAAAAAAGAATAAAATTGAGTTAAATCGGTGAAAAAAATGGTTGAAATTGAATAAAAAGTAGGTGAAATTAGTTAAAAAATGGATGAAATTGGTTTGCACCCTTTTAGGTTTGTGATTTCTTAGATGTAGGAGTATTTCTTGAATTTAAATTATTTTTACAAACATTTACGTCGTAGGAGGTAGTTGTAATAAATCCAATACCTTACGGATAGTTTGAGTAATATTTCAAAAATGAAGGATGGTCTGTGTAATTACACTAAACTTGGGGGTTAATTTGAGTAGTTCTACCTTTGAAATTTGAACACTATATATATTAATATATTAATGTAGATACATTATCAAATCTTGATTTTTTTTGGTGCAGATATTTCAATGCAGGATAAAATGTTGATTTATGACAATGAGAAGCAAGTAATAGGTTGGACCCCTGCCAATTGTGATCGGCCACCAAAATCTAATTCCATAACCAAATGAAGCATCAATATAAATATTATATTCTCCCCTTTGATCAGTGTGTACACATATAAATAATAACTTATTAATTCGGTAAAAAAGAAAAAAATAACTCTGTCCCCTTAGTATAGATACAATATTTCAACGGATTTTTATGTAATTATTAATTATTAATTATTATCCCTATAATAAATCATCTGGACAAATACTTCATTCTTAATTCTCCAGACTTTAAGTAGACATTCATGTACTTTAAGTGCTTTAAGTGTAGTTTTTTTACCATTTTATGTAGGAAATTGTCCATGATAGAAGATGGAGGGTGAGTTGCATGGGCCTCTTCGAAATTTTGAGCTATTTTCATCCAACTTTCCAGACCTTAGTTAAATATACGAAGGCCGGGGAAGTGGATGCAAATAGTTCAAAATTCAGGGGAGGTGGATGCAAATAACCTAAAGATCGACAGTTTAGACAGGGCCGGTCCTAGATATTCGGGGGCCCTAGGGAAATTATAAAATCGGGGACCTATATTATGAAAAAATATAATTAATTTTTTTTTAAAATGCAAAAAAACTTATTAATTATTGACATTATTCCAGATACATAATTAAATGACAAATCCACTTAAACTTTTTTTTATTGAATTACTCATGAATATATTTTTATAATTTTTAATTTTAAAAATACTCTTTTAACAAAAGAGTTTTACAAGTATATGTACTAATTAAATATAATTCCACAACAAGTGTACGTCGTTAAATTTTAAACTTTCCCTCATTAAGATCAGTTATTAGTTATATATAACAAGTAATAATAAATGACAGCAAAAGTCATAATAAAGTAATAATTGTTCCACAAACGATAAAATATAAATATCTTAAAAAAATAGTATCATTTAAATTGTATTGACAATGTTTTGTTGATCAGTACAAATGGTCTATGATCGAGCCCGTGTCAAAAGAATCAACAATTCTTTTTAAAAAATAAATAGAAGCTTATAATCTAAATAAAAACTCGTTTTCGATTATGTTATAAAATTTGCTTTTAGTGAAAATCATAACATAAAATGTTTATTTTGTAAAAAAGTCCTTGAAACCGGAAGAAAGAATTTGTTAAAAAACAGCATAAAATAAGCGAGAAAAAATGCTTATTAATATATATTAAATGCTAATATATTAATATGTATAAATATAATCATCTATATAGGTTTTTATTTTTTGGATAAATTACATTAATAGTTTATAGATTAAAATGTATTAATCATCTTCTCAATGAGAAAGAAAAAAGACACAAGATATAATAAAAAATTAGATGTATGAGTGGAGTTTCGAACCCGTACATACCAAGTGTGCTAGCTTGAACTTTGGTAATGAAATAACAGTACTTATGTATAAATAATATATTTATATGGCGGGCCACTGATAACACACATAATTTTGGGCCCCTCAACACCGGGGGCCCTAGGAGTAGTACTTTTCATTTTTTCCACATAAATTGAACTCTATTGTAAATAATTCTTTTCTTTTGTCAAAGGGAATTATTGTGCATCATTTTTTTTTTATAGTTACTGCAGCAGTTGAAACATAAGTATTCTCAAATAGATGAAATTTTATAAATTTGTGTGTTTCAATTCTTCCCATTGTATTATTCAATCCACCTAATTACTAACAAAAAGAAAAATCTCTTTTTTTCTGTCATTATTACATTCATGGATCAAAATTTCGATACGTTTCAGTCGAAAACACAAAAAAAAAAAAAATCTTTTTTTGAATCAACTGAAATGAAAATATGGTTCAAAATTTCGATACGTTTCCGTCGAAAACATAAAAAAAAATTCTTGTTTTGAATCAACTAAATAGAAAATATGGTGTAATTTCTTATTCAACGTATTTCTTTAATTTACAATTTTTTCAAATGTTTCCCGAAAAATCTTAAAATGATTTGAAAAGCTTCCGAAAAGTTTCTGATTTTCAACTAATCGATTCAAATATTTCCCGAAAAATCTTAAAAAGATTTGAAAAGCTTCCGAAAAGTTTCTGATTTTCGACTAATCGAAACATACTAAGAAAACAAAACTTTAATCCATGATTAAATTCACTAGAGTTCTCCTTTGCTTGGACAATTCTGTATGGAGTTCCAAAAATTTATAGCCAAGTAAATTTACAAAGTAATTTGCTAAAACAGATCTATTTTATTCTCTCTATGCATCAATTCTACCACCTATATAACCATACAATAAGGGAAAGAACAAATAAATCCAAAACATTGGAGATTCATCATTTCTGATCGCTTAGTTTGACTTTGACCATAAATTTCATCTCATCAGCCACTAACACACCAAACCAAAGCCCATCAAATTTGACTACTACTTGATTTTTTAATTCCTATACTAATTACTAGGCCTAATGCATGTAACCAAAAGTATCTTGAAACAGAGAATTGTGAGAATTACACTGCTGCATTTGGGTGCCAAAAGGATTATCTTGAAATCCATCAACATAATTAAGCTGAAAATCAAGAAACTGTTCAATTTCGCTCCACTTAAGTTCACTCTGGACCTCCTTATTATCAGTCATAAACTCGGGTGACAATATGTGCTCCGAGCTACTTGAGTCGGTATGCAACTTTGGTCTTGACTCGGAGGGTTCAAAATGCAAATAGTCATTCATTTTTTGTGACTGTGGTGCCGGGGTTACCATACGACTGTATGGGAATACATCCAAGTTCGGTTTTTGGTCTTCACTATCTGAGAATTGCACTTCTTTTTCGTCCACATTATAATGCTTTTCGAGAGTTCCTTTCTTGTTGTATATTCGACATAATACCCAATCATCGAGCTGCAATATCAAATCAATCAAATGATTAAAATCCCATGGAATGTATTGAAATGATTAGCAATCAATTTTATATACCTCACCAATTGTAAACCAGACACTAATCCCACATTTTATAAGAAATTTATAGAATGAAATGAAAAAATACCCCTTATACCTAGCAAAAAGCACCCTGTGTTATTTTCATTACCAGAAACCCCTTTAGCTCAAATTTGTAAGGTGGAATGTGTCGCCAACATGGCAGCTTAAATGTAGTTCCCATTAGAATTTAACGACGGGATGAAATTGGGATAAAAATATTATATAAAATGTCAAAATTCGACAAGGTAATATAGCTTGGGACGAAAACTAAAATCGGCAATTTGTTTGGAACAGATTCCACAATTCTGCCAATTTGTAAAGATTTTAGCCTAGATTCAAGTATATTCATCAAAATAAAAACTTCAAGCTATGAAGGTTCGATTATCACAAAAAGAATCCAAAATAGATGTTCTTGAAGAATACTAGCACAAAGTAGAAGCATAAGAGTAAGTACCCTCAGATTGGTTCTTTTGCCAGCAGATCTATCCACATTAGCTAACCGGTACTCGTGCATAATCCAATTTGTTTTGACTCCTCTTGGAGCTTTTCCGGCATAGAAAACAAGAGCCTTCTTGATCCCTAAAGGATTAGGCTTTCCGACCGGTTTATCGGCTCCGGTTGCTTTCCAGTAACCGGTTCCAGCTGCCCGGTTGGGCCGTGAACCGTTGGGATACTTGCGGTCTCTTGGCGAAAAAAAGTACCACTCTTTTTCACCATACAATGCCATACCTGTCAACAATCAAACATCCAAACTACTTAGAAAGTAGAAACCAATCAATCCTTTATCAAAACCCAGAGAGAGGGGCGCCAAAATTGAAAAACCAAGAAAAAATAAAGAGTGAAATACAAAAATACTTCCTTGCTTTAGCATAAATCCCAATGTTATTTTTATTTGCAAAAACTCTTCTTTGCCATTTTTTTATTAGAAAAAAAAAACAACTTTTCACGTGGGAGTACATGTTTTTGCAGAAAAAATGACAATTATACACACTGCAAAAATTAAAAAATACCCCTACTAACCTAGAAATTATCAATAATTCCCTGTTAACTTTGAGAATTGACAAAAACCCTCTTTTCACTTAAAAATTTAACAATAACCGACCCCTATTGACTTGTGAAAAAATTTCAAATGGATTTTTTTATTAATGAAAAATAACACAATGGGATTTTTTGGTATATTTGGTAATTAAGCAATTAAAGCATAGGGTATTTTGCAATTAGCTCAAAAAGAAAACCAGATTGAAAGAGAAATAATTTTTGAAACAATAATTGTAACTCTTCCTAAAAAAACCCAAATCTGGGCTTTTCTTAATTTAGTGTTTCCCATTTATGCAGTTTTTTCAAACTACAGGGAAAACCAAAAAAAAATAAAAAAAATTAAAATTAATAAGAACCCAGAAAAGAAAAATATGTTACCAGGAAGTTGCCATGGATCAAATTTGTATAAATCAATCTCAGCTATAATTGGGACTGAAATCTGCTGTCCTGCACATTTGCGGCAGAGGTAATGCACCACCAACTCCTCGTCCGTCGGATGAAACCTAAACCCCGCCGGCAAATTCAATTGCTCATCTCCACCCTTCATTCACTATACAAAATTAATAATCAATTTTTTCTTTTAAGTTGGAATTTGTTCTTCGGCGGCTTTGAAACAAAGAAAATTGAAAGTTTGGGCTGTGTATATATATACACATGTTGGGTTCACCGTTCCATGTAGTAGCATGTTTTATAACACGTGGGCCATTGTATCTACTCTGTTTTGTGCATGACCGATTGACCGTAAATTTAATAATCCTTATATTTCATTTTAATTCCTCCCTCCGGTTCATATTAATTGTCACATTGTTACTTTTCACACATATTAAGAAACCTCATGATTAATCACTTTTACATGGTAAAATATCAAAAATACCCTTCCTAGTGACTCTTGAGATTCCCAACCAAGATGTAAGAGAAGGACAAAATTGAAAAAAATTGCATTGGAAACTCAAATGTGCCAATTAATATAAAACATAAAAATTTGGCGAATGTGCCAACTAATATGAACCGGAGGGAGTATCGTTTTACGTTTTAACTTTTTACACATGTATTAAGGAAGCTAATAAATAAACTAAATTTTAAAAAAAGGTTAGAGTTATTCCTAAAATGCTCTTCTGTTTTCCGGACCTTATTCTTTCTCCTTTAATTAATGATTTCTTATTATGTCTCCTTCAATTAATTAAAGTAGAAGAGAAATAAAAAAAGAGTAAATAAGGGTAAAATTGAACATATGTAATTAACATTGTACTGGAATCCTAAAAAGACAATTAATTTGAAACAACAAAAGCAACAATCAAATTGGAATGGAGGGAGTATTAATTTGCCTATGTCCTGACTGATTTATTTATTTATTTTATTCGTCTTGGAAAAAGACTAATTTATTTAATATTAGGTACCTTAATCTCTGAGGAGTTTGATGAAATTACATAATAAATTTTCCGTAATTTTGAAAGACCTTTTTCTATTTCAAATTTTATTTTTCAGACACATTCTTGTAAGTTAAATTTTTATATTAAATGTTTATTATACCCTTAAAAAGATTTCGTCAATTTTGACCTTAAGCTAGACTCATAAACTTAGAAAATATAATCTCTTTCATATGAAACATGTGACATGCAGGAATGAAATGTGTAAATAATATGAAACCTTAAGGATATATTTGTAAACTCAAAATACAAACAAAATTTGGAAGTTACTATCTTCTCTTAATAAAAACTACATTTTACTAACATATTGTACATAGAGTAATTTTGTAATATCAATATGTCGTACAACTTTTATATTAATAAAGTTTATATTTTGAAATAATGAAGTAATTTTTTTTTATTTTCATCCACTTTTTATAGGTCAAGGCCGGCCTCACGAGCATCAGCTATACCAAAATCGCCGAGCTTGCAATAGCCGGCCATTGAGAGATCGATCGATCCCGTTCGCAAAGGCCGATCATGTGTGGAGATCGAGATGGGGTTTGGGTGTGGGGATACCTCACCGTTTTCTAAATTTAGTCTTTTTTTTTAAATTCTTTTTTTTTTTTATATAGGTATAAATGAGTTGAGCCTTCATTTGAATAAAATTTACTAACAGAATTTAATTTGACCCAATTAAGGACAGTATTTCCTATATATAAATTTTGAAGTACGCATGAATAAATTTTGATGCAAAATCAATTCACTATTCAACTTTCATGTAACATTTTAATGTTTCGAAGTACACATGAATAAATTTTGTTAAATATATAAATTCCACTTTCATGCATTATAATGTCAAAATTTTGTTAATACCTGAATAAAAGAGATATCAAAATATGTCGCAAAAGTCAGGCAAAAAATCTGGTGATCAACATTTAATCAATCTGTGTTAATATCAAAATTTTTTATTTGGACTATTTATCTACTACTATTATTTTTTTAAATGTTTAATTTATTAAGGAATTAATTACCATATTCAATGTATGCATATTTCAAAACAACTTCACTAGTGAAAATCAATTTGATATTTTATGGGTGTATCATTTGAGCTCGCCTAATTGATTTAAGAAATTTTTAATATAATGTGCTTAATTTTTCCCGCGAAAATGAAAAAAAAAAATAATGGATAAACAACCTTTTTTTTTTTTTTTTTGATAAATATCTTTATGTGGTCCAAGTTTACTTGGGGATGAAGGTGTATTTGAGTGCTGACCGCAGCCGTAGAAAAGGGTCCAATCATAAGATGCCACATGGGAAGAGGGAGCCCCACGTGCGGGTGATACGTCACTGCTCGCGTCTCCTGGACTAATCTGAGTTGTGAAAGTCGGCTGCGACTAATTAGTAAATAAAATCAACGAGTTTAATTAGTGAGTCAAACACTGACTCGAAATTTTCCAGTCGGCGCCTCACACTAAAAAAAATTAAATTTTAGTGATAAAATTTTATGTGACATTGTTAAAGTTGTCACTTCTTATACATATTAAGTGATAAGAGATCAAATATTGTCACTAAAATAGTTTTCATAAAATACTAGTGACAAGAATTGTAAAAAAATTATTACTATTGACATTTAGCGACACTCCAAAAGTGACAACCGAATAGTTGTCACTAAACCATAGTGACAATATTTATTGTCACTAGGTTGTCACTAAAAGAGTGTCGCTAATTGTCAGTAGTGACAACTTAAGTCACTATATATTTGTCATTAATAGTTATTAATGACAACTTAAAAACATATTTTGTCACTATTGCAATTGTCACCATTTTTACTATGATAAAATTAATATTTTGATCAATAAATACATGCAAAGAGTGATAACTTCCACATTATCACTTAATTTTTTGTCACTTAAAGTTCAATTTTTTTGTAGTGTCAAGAAATGTAAATTTCATAAGCTACACCACATCATCAAACACACGCCTTGTTAAGTGATAAATATTATGACTCCTCTCTCCAGATAAGTTGGCAATGAATATGGTATCAAAGCTCATGCCAAAATAAGTTCTTGTGTTCGAATCTCCTCGCTACCCATTTCTAAATTTCACGTGTTAGACTTGAGTAAAATGTATACTGCCACCAACAAGTGATTAGTCTAGTGGAAGAAACTAGTCACTACAAGAGAGGTACCCACTTAATGTGTCCAACTCGCCTCGAAAGGGATTAAACCATTGGGAAACCAAAAAAAAAATGTACGACGCCTAGAGAGTGTTAAGAGCTTAAACTTTTAAATCAGTTGGTTATTTACTTGTCGATTTTCACCTTGAGACTTCACATCTTAATTATGATTTCTGTGAAAGGAATAATGTTCAATTTACTCCCATGTGATATGAAAAAAACATTTTACTTTATGTGAAAATATTAAAGAAACAATTTATCTCTTTTAGTCGGAGAGTGTAACACACTTGTTGAATTGAGACTGAGCACGAAAAGTGTTTTTGCAACATAGGGGTATAAATTGTCACATTTATCATAATACTCGCAGGGTGGGGGGGGTGGGGGGAGGGGGTAAAATGCCACATTATCATAACACAGGGGCGTAAAGTGCCACATATAAAATTTTTAGGGAGATGATGTAAAACTTTTATAAAATTACAAGGAGGTAAAAGATAAAATGCTATTTTTCAAATCATAGGGTAAATTATCACTAACTCCTTCTAGACCTTATGATTTAAATTTTGCCAACTCATTTACTATTAAAATGAGTTCAACTGTTATTAAGAAGAGTTATCATATGAATTGTTTACGATATACAATAAGTAAGCGAAAGAAGTTACCTCTCAAGTAAAGATCTAGAATATTGTTGTCTAGCTAGTACCTTCTTATGCACAAAATTCATGAATCGTTTGGGAAGCTCCTTGTTAATCTGATTAGCTAGACTGAATTGAAATATAGAGTGCTGATAACGTGTTAGTTGTGTTGCAATGGTATTTGAGTTGCATTTTTAGTCTTATAGATAGGAGTGTTACATTTAATTTTAGACACATGATTATATACAACCTAAGTATAAAATATGTTGAATTTTATATGGTGTGTTGAAAGAGTCATTATGTGGCTAATGACATTTCAAATGCATCCACCAAAATTAGACTAAATTCATAAGAAGGTATACATCTTTTTTTTTTTTTTCAATATTTCCTTTGAATTATATTGTAATTTATACATTCATTTGAATACAAACATACATGTTAAATTTTACTTGAACAAACCTCCGTGACTAGGTTCACTTCACTAAGGAGTAAGGCGTGAACAGTGAATACAAGGAAATTCCAATAAATCCAAAGAGGTGGTTAACTTTTCCCCTAAACATGGTTTAAATATAGTTTTTTTCTTTCTGAGAGAAGGGTTAAATATAGTTTAGTCTATGAAGTTTGAGACATGTATCACTATAATCCATGAAATATTAATTGAAACAATAAAGTCCCTTCGTCAGTGATCGTTAATTGACCCGTTCATTTTTTGTTTTTTATTTTTTGTTGAAAACCATGGGAGTGGAAGGGAAGAGATAAATGAAAGGAACAATTTTTAGAAACTTCGATTAAAATATTTAAAATGAAATGAACGATACAATTAGGTCTGTTCACGGGAGTAAATTTGGAGAAATAATTCGAGTTTTTGTTTTTTAATAATAATTTTCATAAATTTGAGTTTGGGTAATAATGAACTTATTTTTTTCTTCCAAAGGAAAGGGTAATTTAGAGATGTATAAAGTAGGTTGGATAATGAAAGGGTAGTAATGACATTTTCTTGTTTATATTAAGGGTAAATTTGTATGTTCACATAACTTGTTAACACGATTAAATTTAAACTGTTAGATTATGAATTCATACTTTATTTTTATTTTTGAAGGATATTCAGGTAATTTAATATCTCTCGAAGTGCGTCAAATATATTATATGAGAACCTCTTCTAATTGGGATTCGAAATTGAGTTCACCAAATTCGGAACAATCCTTCTACTAAACCAATTATGCGTTGATGGTTATAGACTCATATTTTAAGGTACTAAACTGAAAACAATCTATAAAAAACATACTGACCACTAGACAAACCAAGTATAGATAAGTCTATTCAACACTATCCAACCCCTGACCTTCCACCACATTTCCCCCAAACCGAAAAAGAAAGAGGTCCCATTTGTCTTCCACTGAAGTTGAGATTTTTCAAAACCTCCTAACTAGTTTATATAATAAAATAAGAATTTCTTAGATAGTATATAGGTGATTTGTGATTCAATCATAATAGTGGTAGAAGCTTTCAGAAAATCTTGAAAATATTTTGCCCAAATTAAAATCATTCGATCAATTGTCACTTCTTATGGTATTCGACCCCAATATTATAATTCCGCATCTTATATAATTCTTTATCGATTGATACGGTTGATTAAATTTGGCTAAATTTTAAAAAATTATATTAAATAATTTAATCAATATATTTCACTAATAATTTGAGAATATTATATGATATTATATATATTAATATTAAAAGATTTAATACGTTATAAATGTGAATAATTTAACATGATAAATCACTTAAAATATTAAAAAATTTGACCGAATATATACTGTAACTAGTTGAGTAAAAATAATGGGACGATGAAAATATTTTGAAATCTCAAATGAAATTCCTTTTTTTTTCCTTTCTTCCGAAAGCTATTATTAATTACGAGATAGCTTTAGGCAGGATAAATTTTTTTTATACTTAATTATCGGACAAATACAAAATTAAAAATTACGGACGAGGTGATGATTTTGTTGCATACTGTATGACGTGATCCATGACTTAACCTTTTTTTCTTTTCTTTTCTTGAAAATGAAATCCATGATTTAACGTGATCCATGACTTAACCTTTTTTTCTTTTCTTTTCTTGAAAATGAAATCCATGATTTAACTTAGATAAGGATATTTTGATCTCCTTCAATGACTCGAAGCTGCTAGGTAAGTGACTTCACCCAAAAGTTTTGTACTATATGTCTCTCTCTTTAAATGAATTCTGTCTAGATCATACCTTTTCTCTCTCTCTCTTTTTTTTTTTTTGTCTAGATCATACCTTTCTGTTTGTAATTATTAATTTATTGTGTAGCATGTCCAGATTAACGAAATAAACTTTAATTATATAGATCCATTTTTTTTCTTATTGAAACATTATATATGTGGATTCCATTGAATCCGAATCTTCGTTCTATCACTTCTTTAATTCACCGTATTAAATTAGTGTCAAATAGGTCCTACTAGGAATGATTTTGGAGAGGAGCTTTAGATCAATTCCCACTTTTGATACACAGTTTTATGTATTCAACACATTTGGTACATCGTTTTAATAAATTGTGACATATTTGGTACAACCGTAAAACATTGTTGTTAAATGGTGATGTGGCAGTTAAGTCTAATTGCAAAGTTAATGTCATTACTTATGTTAATTGATAATTTTATCCCATAACATTTCAGGTGACCAAAAAAACCCCAACATCTCCAAATATAGTGACGATTTTAATCTACATTGTTGCCAAAATTCAAAATTGCCTCGAACAAGACCACGTGCTGACCAATTTAAATTTTTTACTTATTTTATTTAAATTACTAATTTGATTTATAAATAATATTAATAAATAATTTGATTTATAAACAATATTAATAAATTAAATAATACTTTAATATAAATATCAATAAAAAAATTAAGAAAATATATTCTTTCAAATATAAAATTTATATAATACTATTAATCTATTTAATATTTATTAAAATAATAAATAATAAATAATAAATAATTATAATTTAAAAAAAAACTAAAACCGACCCCACCCCAAGTACCAGGCCGCCGTCGGCTTGGGAATTTTGAGGGAAGAGGGGGGGGGGGGGGGGGTGGGGGGTGGGTGGTTGGTGGGGTTAAGGGGTTGGGTTTTAGTTTTTTTTTTTAAATTATAATTATTTATTATTTTAATAAATATTTAATAGATTAATAATATTTTATATAAATCATTGATTTGAAAAAATATGTTTTCCAATTTTTTTCAGATTTATATTAAAATATTATTTAATTTATTAATATTGTTTATAAAATAAAATTAGTTATGTAAATATAATAAATAAAATTTTCAAATTGGTCTGCATGTGGTCTTGTTCGAGTTAATTTTTAAATTTGGCAACAATGTAGACTAAACGTCACTAAATTTGAAGATGTGGGCTTTTTTGGTAGTCTGAAATGTTATGGTGTAAAATTATCAGTCAACATAAGTAATGGCATCAACTTTGCAATTAGACTTAACTGCCACGTCACCATTTAACAACAATTTTTAACGATTGTACCAAATGTGTCACAATTTATTAAAGCGTTGTACCAAATGTGTTAGACACATAAAGCTGTGTACCAAAAGTGAGAATTGACCTTAAGCTCAGTTCCAAAAATACAATTCTCTCAATGATTTTGGCTTAGTTTCGCAAGTCTGGATTTAAAAAAATGGTTTTGGTGATTTCGATAAAACCTTTGAAACACCATTTGGTTAGATTTTTTATGTTGGGTTTTGTGGTTTTGAAAAAAATTGAATTGGATTTGAGTGTTGGAATTTGGGAAAAAAAATAGGTGGTATATGTTAAGTCAAAGTTTTATAGGTTTCAAGAGTTTGAGTATGAGTTTCTGAATATGTTTGTGATGAGTTTCATGGATTTTGTCAAACTCCATTTAAGAGAGTTTTGACTCAGTTTCGCGAGACCGGACTTGAAACCATCCAAATAGGCTCATACTTGCTTGGACCTGGAACTGGTCCCGAGTTAATTCCTAGACCTTTGTGGTCCAGGATTTTTTCATGCATTTTTTTTACATTTTTTCACTTTTTTTTTCATATTTCTTTTTACTTTTCTATGATTTATACTTTCTTATACATACAAACACATTTACATATTTTGTGTTTTAAAGCTACACTATATTGTCTTGATCAAATCGCTGTTTGCACTTTTGATATAACATTGTCTTCTTTATAACTGTTTACTTATGTTGTTTTAATGTTTTTATTTATATTTGAAGATGCAAAACCAAAATGTTTAAAATTGGATGTTCTATAATTCACGCACATTTACATATTTTGTGTTATAAATTTATAAGAATTTTTATATGTTTTTATTTATTTTGAAGATGTAAAATTGCCAATTAATTCATTTGATTCTTTGTGTCATTATGTGCTACAATTTCGTTCATTATCTTTATATGTATTTAGTTAGTAACGAGTAAATGAAATCAAGATAAATAAGATTTTTTTTTTATAATATCATATAAATAATAAAATTAATTTAACATTGAACATTTATAAAAACATAAGTGCATCTTTAATAGTTAGGGGGAGGAGGAGGGGGAATTTGGGGGGAAAAAAACATTCTTCAATTCACTTGCTGCCAGGGCGCGCGCCCTGGCAGCCAAGCAGATGGAGCCACTTGGCACCACCTGCTTGTTCCAATTAATTTTTTTTTCATTTTTTTTATTCTTCTTTTATATATAGTAGGCAAAATTTTTATTTGTAAAATGTAGTAACAATTAAAAGTAGTATTTATCTAGTTATTTTTATTCATAAAATAATCAACCCAAATTAAATTATTTTAAATTTTAGTTAATTTTATAATGTTTAAATTATTTAAAAGAAAACCTTAATAAAAGCATTTTTTAAAAACCTTAAAAAAACCTCAATGATAAACCTTTTTACATTTAATTTTTTTCTTATAAATAATTCTAAAAAAACGTAGTTAAGTGTTTGTTATATTATTATTGGTGTGATTGTGTAATTTTCTTTAAATTAAGTTTTGTTTTTTATTGTTAATTGTAACTCTATTTTATTATTATTAATTATCACATCTCTATTTTTTTTATTATTATTATTATTATTATTATTGTTGTTGTTATTATTGTTATTATTATTATTATTATTATTATTATTATTATTGTTATTATTATTATTATTATGGTGTTGTTATTATTATTATTATTATGGTGAGAGTGGTGATGAAAAATAAAAACATAAATATACCTCTAACTATTGAAGACGACTACAAAGGGGGAGGGGGAGGGTGGGGAGAAGGGGGCATTTCTGCCCCAACGACTGAATATGGCCTAAGGTATCAGAAATTGTAACCTACTTTCATGAAATTGGGAAACTATGAAATCTTGGAGAAAAGTTTTATAGAAATAAGAATAAATTATATTGCTGTGAATTGAATTACAAGAAAAAAACAAAAGAGACCCTATATATAAACATAATAACTAACTGACCTAAGAGAGGAAAAGAAAAGAATAAAAGCGTGACTAGCAAAAACACGCCTACCCCAATTCAGTTTCTTTACAACGGTAAAATCTAATTACAATCAATTTTGCCCTGAACGATAAATAATCTGAAATTGGGGAAAAACCAAAACAATAGCTTCTTTCTTCTCTTCTTTGGTATTTCTTCTTCTTCACTGATTTCATGAACTAAATATTTGTATGATAGCCCCCCACAAGTTGGAGTGTAAAGATTTTTTATACCCAACTTTGAGAGAATGTAAGAAAACGGTTGTTGTGGTAATGCTTTGGTAAAAATGTATGGGAGTTGCAAAGCCGATTTGATTGGAAGAAGCTTGATGTGGCGACGAGAGAAATGCTCACTAACAAAGTGGCAGTCAATCTCCACATGTTTTGTCCGTTCATGGAACACGAGATTATTTGCTAAATGGATGGCCGAAGCATTGTCGTAGTAAAGAGCCGGAACAGAGGTAAGTTGACCCAAAATCTTTGAGTAATTGAGCTATCCAAAGCAGTTCAGTAGTTGTAGCAACCAATGACCGATATTCTACCTCGGCAGAAGATCTAGATATAGTGTGTTGCCGCTTTGATTTCCATGAAATCAAAGACTGGCCCAAGAATCCATAGAAACCAGTCATAGATATTTTGGTATCTGGACATGACCCCGAATCTGCATAACAAAAAGCAGAAAGAGGGATGAGAGGATAAGGAGAGTAAAGAAGCCCATGTCCTGGATTACCTTTCAAATATTTGAGTAAATGATGAGCAGCCACCATGTGTGTTTAAGAAGGTTTAGAAAGAAATTGGCTGAGCTTATGCACAACAAAAATAATATCAGGCCTTCTTAAAGTTAGGTAAATAAGTCTACCAACCAGTCTTCTATAGGAAGAGGCATCAAGAAGTATATCTGAGAGATCAGAAACTAAGTTTATGTTTGGATCCATAAGGAGAGACACTGTTTTACTGGCAAGATGACCCGTGTCTTCTAACAATTGTAAAGTGTATTGTCTTTGTGAAATGACAACCCCAGAATTGGAATAAGCTAGCCCTATGCCTAAAAAATATCTCAGATGCCCCAAATCGTTCAAAGTAAAAAAATTGTTCAAAGAGATTTAGTAGAATTAATAAGTTGAATATCCCGTCCAACTAAAATATTGTCATTCACATAAACCAATAAAGCTATGAAAGAAGATTCAGTACCTTTAGTGTAGAGAGAGTAGTCAGAAAGAGATTGAGTGAAACCCATAGATTGTAAAACAAAAGTGAGTTTGGTGTTCCATTGTCTGCTGGCCTGCTTAAGACCATATATTGATTTGAAAAGTTTACAAACATGTTTACCTGAATGAATATGTGAGGGAGATGGTGGTGTATAACCTTGTGGTATGTCCATGTAGACCTCCTCATAGAGATCACCATTTAAAAAATCATTATTTATATCCAATTGACGTAATATACAATTTTTAGCTACATAAATAGCAAGTAAGACTCTAACAGTATTTAACCAAAGGAGAAAAAATATCAGTGTACCCTCTGTTTGAGTAAATCCCTTAGCAACAAGTCTAGCCTTATATCTATCAATGGACCCATCATATTTTCTTTTGGCCTTGAAAACCCATTTAAAACCAATAGGGAATTTGTTAGGGGGAAGTGTAGTTACTATCCATGTATTATCTTTTATCATGGCCTCTAATTCATCATTGATAGCTTGTATCCATTCAGGGTGTTTAGTGGCCTGTTTGTAAATGGTAGGTTCATAAGACGAAGATATATTCGCAAATAGGCCTTCTAAGTGTTGGAAATGATATGTAATTTAGGACAGAGGAAAGAGGATATGGAGGATTAGTTTTAGTAATCATGTTACAATGAAAATCTCATAGATATGAAGGGGGCTTAGTTGGTCTAGAAGACCTTCTGACAAAGGGTTCAATGAGGTTGTCAGTGATGGAAGGAGATGTAGGAATAGAATCTGGAGATGACATAGGTTGAGGAGGGGAGGGAGGTTCAGGCACATCATAAAAAAAATGTTGAGGGACATAATTGTCAGGGACAATAGGTTGATCATGTAAGGTAGAAGAAGAAAAAGGAAAAATCTCCTCATGAAAGACCACATCTCTAGATAGAAAAACCTCTTTAGATTGATTATCAAACAATTTATAACCCTTGGTACCAGGGGCATAGCCAATGAATGTACACTGTCTGGCCCTTGGATCAAATTTCCTTCTATGCTCATGAAGAGTAGAGGCATAAGCCAAACAACCAAAAGTTCTTAAAAAAGAATAATTGACAGGTTTATTATAAAGAAGAGAATAAGGACAATTATGTTTCAATAGGGGGGAAGGGGTCCTATTCATAAGATAAACAACATTTAGTATACATTCAAACCACATATCAACATGTAGTTTTTGATTGAAGCAGTTAACACCTTGCAATATTTAATATATGTTGGTGTTTTCTCTCCACAACAGAGTTCTGTTGTGGAGTCTGGACATTAGAAAATTGATGTAAAATCCCTAGTTTTGAAAATATGTGATTAATAATTCTTTAGCATTGTCTGATCTAAAAGATTTTATTATTTTACCAAATTGATTATGAATCATAGAAATGAAATTGGGAATGAAAATGAGTCTCACTCTTGTGTTGTATTAGATAAACCCAAGCGAATCTAGTGAAGTCATCAACAAGAGTAATGAAGTATTTGAAACCAGTATAAGAGGGAATATGGTATGTACCCCATATATCACAATGAATTAAATCAAAAGAAGAATCAAACATATTATTATCACTAGGAAAAAAATCTCTTTTGTTTAGCCAAAGAGCATATGTCACAATGAGAAATAGTAGATTTAGTAATATCAGAAAAATGTAAATGTCTTTAATAGAAGCTAATCTAGCATAGGATGAATGCCCGAATCTTGAGTGCCAGGTGCTAACAGAGACAAGTTTATTATAGGTAGTAAGAATAGGCTAAGTTGTCTAAAAAATGTATAAACCATGCTATAAACTACCCTGTCCAATCATCTTCAATGGTTTGTTTTCTAGTATAGAAAAATGATCATGCATAAAAGTGATGGTATGTGTTTTATTAGATAGAAGTGAACTAACTGATATCAGATTACATTTGAAAGAAGGGACATAAAGGACATTGAATAAGGTTAAGTTGGGAGTAAGATAAACAATTCCAATAAAGAAAACATTAATAATGGAATTTTTGGGCAAAGTAACACTTGTATTGAGTGCATGTTTAATTGAAGTGAATAGATTGATGTCAATGCATATGTGATGTGAAGCCCCTGAGTCCAATATACAATCATATTTAGAAAAAGTAAGATGGACAGACGCAGAAGATAGACAATACTTGTGGTTGTCTGGACGTTGAAAGAATTGATAGTAGAGTCAGTCTGAGAAGAACTGTGTGACTGACCAGTGGATGAAGAGTTTAAAAAAGTTGATAAGTGTTGATACTGATCAGAAGTGAGATTCTGAAGAAATCAGGCAGGCCAGATTTATTGTTGTTGGTGGGGGTTGTTGACACATTGAGATTGTTGGCCTGGGAACTAGATTGTCTATAAGAGGGTGGCCTGTATCCAGGTGGAAACCCATGGAGTTTGAAACATGTCTCAATAGTATGGCCTGCATATTGCAATTAACACATAATGGCCTTTGTTTCCCTTTATAGTTTGGATTAAAAGGTGCCCTTGAGGGGGAGGATACTGTGGATTGTTGTTATATGGTGGTCTGGGTGTGATGTATGAGGATGGTCTGGGAGTGAAGTTTGTGAAGGACCTGGGTGGTGGATTATGTGAGGTAACAAGAGATGGTTTTAATGCAAAGGCCATGGAGTTTTTGATATCCAAACTAGGGGAGGGGGACTGAAGTGATTGTTGTTTCTCTTCTTGAATGATCAATGCTCTAGCCTTGTTCAGTTTTATTAATAGAATTTGACTTCTTGTATGTGAAAATGTATCATCCAAGCCCATTAAAAAAATAAAGAGATACTCATTTTAAAAGTACTCCTCAAGTCTTCCACAAGTACAAGCAGGTCTAGAGTTTAAGATTTCATCCCAAAAAACTTTAAATTTTGTGTAATAACTGTTGCAGATTGTCTTTCCTGTGTTAACTTTAAAAGATCCCTCCTTAGTTGATAAAATTTGGGTCCATTACCCTGTTTGAATCTCTCTTTGAGTTCATTCCATAAATCAGTGGCCAAAGTTTGGTATTGGACACTGGATTCAATGTCCGGTGAAACAATATTTTGTAACCAAGAAAGGGCAATAGTATTGTTCCTTTCCAGTAGTTAATAAGAATGGGATCAATGGAAGGTTTGGGGATTGAGCCATCAATAAATCCCAGTTTGTTTCTGATTGTTAGGCTCTTGATCATTGCTCTGCTCCAAGACTGATAATTGTCTTCATTTAGGGACTTCTTAACAAGATTGAAATGAGGTCCATCAGCAGGATGAAGGTAGTAGGGGTTTGATGGGTCTTCAACCAGAGACCTGGTTCTGGAGGTGGGTGGGTTGGGACTAGATGTGGAAGAATTATCAGTCATGATGAAGAAACGGAAGGGGAAAAGAAAATGGGATTGGAATCTTGAGAAGAAAAAAGAAGACGGAATCATTCTTTTTTTTTTCTGGTGTATGAATTAACCGAAGTTTTGGATATATGAAGATGGGAAACAAGAAGATTGAAAGAAAGTATTTATATGAATGGATATCTGGATGAATGGACAGTAATAGAAAAAACACAAAGAAGAAAAAAAAATGAAGAATATAATAAAATAACCCGTGTTGAAGAGAATAAAGAGAGCAGAAGTGGGATAAGAAGATCTGGAGATGGCGAGGACATAATCTTGAAACGAAGAAGAGAGATGAAGATCGTAGAAACTTGAGGATTGAGATGAAGATTGGAGATTATTGATATGATGAAGATTGGAGATTATTGATATGAATAATGAGAAGAAAATTGATTTGAATATGCAACGAATTTGGTTATTGAACCTGTACTGCTAATACCATATCAGAAATTGTAATCTACTTTCATAAAATTGAATTTGGAAACTATGAAATCATGGAGAAAAGTTTTAAAGAAAAATAAGAACAAATTATATTGCTGTGAATTGAATTACAAGAAAAAAGCAAAAGAGACATATATATAAACATAATAACTAACCGACCTAAGAAAGGAAAAGAAAAGAATAAAAACGTGACTAACAAAAACACGCCTACCCCAATTCAGTCTCTTTACAACGGTAAAATCTAATTACAATCAATTTTGCCCTAAACGATAAATTAATCTGAAATTGGGGAAAAACCAAAACATCAGCTTCTTTATTCTCTTCAATCTCTTCAATCAATCTTTGGTATTTCTTCTTCTTCACTGATTTCATGAACTAAATATTTTTCTGATATAAGGCATGAAAAGTGCAAATAACAAATTTAGTAGGAATGACATATCTTAAATTTACAACAACATATGTAAATGTGTTTGAATGTGCATAGAAAATTACTAATTATAAAATGGTAAAAAGGAAAAGATATTTCTTAGGTGAGATGGTAGAAAACTATCGAGCTTCTGTGGTGGGCAAAACCTTTGCGTCGACCTCGAAAAAGATGCAAGGTCAACCAAGGAGGCAACATAAGCCGCCTCAATTTCTGGTCGGTCGACCTGTTGATCCTTCCCGAGACAATACCTCTCAAGGGGCCCAAGCTGACACTGAGGACAACACTGAAAATATCGAGCCACTACGAGTAGTTCATCCCGTGGACTCCCCGGGCCCATCCTCCTCGGTGGGAAAAGGGTACAGCTTGCTCTCCCTTAAGAAAATCGAAGGGAAAGAGGTATATCGAAAACGGGCGGATGAAGATCGGAACAGCGAGGTTCCTCTTGCGAAGAGAAGGAGAAACCTGCTCGGTCGAAACAATAGGCCTCTTCTGTGTCGCGAAGGAAGATATTCGCCAGATATGTTGGACTTTATCGAACACCACCTCAAGGGTCGCAGAGCGGGTGGCTATCCCGAAGATGGGTCTGTTTCAAGCGATCGCGGACCTGCTGGAGAAAATGTCTTTGAAAAATCTGTGAAGTTGTTTATGGTGGGGCGCTTTGCTGATGACCAGAATGAGCTCTTTGCTCACGACGACCTCGATATCTTAGGATGATTTTCGCGCGCGCATCAAGGGGTAAAGTATTTTATTAATGGACTATTGTAATCCTTTCTTCATTTGAGTATATATTCACGAGGCTTTTCCACTGCTATTCCTGTGCAGGTCGGAGATTATTTTCTTCAGCAGGCTTATCGGACTGCCCTTTTGGAATATGAATCTGATTGGCTGCATACCACTCTTCAGAAATCCTTGCTAGAAGAGTCTAAACTCCGAGCACATATTGAAAAGATCAGGGAAGGCAGAAATATACTCCTGCAGTCGAGGAGAGCTTAGTCAAAGCAGTTGCGAAGAAAAGCATCCTCGAAGTGGAGAATGATAGGCTTAAGAAGGAACTAGCAGACTAGACAAGAGTCCGAGCTCTCCTATAATCAAGGGAAGGAAGAGTCATGCCAAGGCGTTATCAGGGAATTTCTTGACTCTCCTGTGCTCAATGCCATAGCTCGGAGTAGGGTTGGTGGAATTCTCCAGACCGCTTTTTTCAAAGGAGTTCAACAACTAATTGTTGCTGATGTCATTCCGGATAAAATGGTAGAGTACGCTAAACACATGAACATCTTGAAGAATTGAGAAGGAAAAGACTATAAGGCCCGATCATCGAGCTCCAAAGACTGGCAGAATCACGAGTTCGCCCACCTTGTGGAAAAGTACGGAGTACCTATGACGAATCCAAACATGCTTGAGATCGAGGTTTCTAGTTTGAGCTCGGATTCAGAGGAGAACCAAGAAGAAGATGTTGTGGATTTTGAAGGAGACTCCGAGGATGATGCCAAAGAAAACAATTCTGACTCTTGATTTGATTCATATGTAATTGGCAGTAATAACTTTTAGTGTTTGTAACCACTTTCATGATATCTAAACTTTGATATGAAAAGTCTCCTTGGCTTTTAATAACATTTATTTTTCCTTTGATATGCTCGTCGAAATGGATTTTAGATGTGCTCCCTTGATCGAACTTATGCCGAATGATTCTTGTACAAAAGTCTTTTACTCATGCTAGATAAAAGTCTTTTTCTACACAAAACCTGTCTCCCAAGTTCAAACGAATGTATTAGTCCGACCAAGAAAATCAAATTAAACTTAAGGAATACAGGTTCGATTGGGTTCCAGTACAATAGCTCTTTTATGATTTCGATCTTATTTATATCTTCGGGAAAACTAGGGAATCGCAACTGTTGGGCCCCCAATGGTAATCATCCTTCTTTTCTATAAATAAAAATCAACAGAGAGTTCATTATACACAGCTTTTGAACTACTCAAGTCGGAGCTCTAAAGTCGATAATTGTATTTTTACTTTACTCCGAAAACTACTATTCCAAATAACGATGGATGATTTAGTGGACAACTAGATTTATGACCACAACCAGCTTTTCCAAGTCAAGAAGGAGAAAACAGAAAAACCTCGTCCCAAAAAATCGAGGGTCTCTAGGTCGGCCTCTAAAACGTCTGAGCCCGAGGGGGGGCAATAAGAAAGTTGTCCCTTCGGCTATCTCCTCAATGGTCGATTTGACTGGATCTGAGAAGGAGCCAGTTAATAAGATAAAGTCCCAACAAGGGTCGTAAGCTCCCCTTTCTACTGGAAAAGGTTTAGATGATAAGGAATTGAGCGAACGAACTGATTTTGATCTTATTCCCTCTTCAGTTCTGCGCCAACTTACTGAAGAAAATAAGAAACTGAGCAAAGCTGTTAAAGTGTCTCAGGACCGTGAGGTTGCCATGGTTACTCTGCCCGAAACTCAGGAGAAAATGAACATTACTCCTAGCGGTACTACGCTCGAGCAACCCTTTTCCCCGACAAAGATCACACCCCAAACTCAAGTAAATTCGAATATCCCTCCTGCCGACACTCGAGCATTAGCTGCAATTTATGAAGAGATAAAGGGTAAAGCTTGATTTGGAGGTATCTCTCATGATGTGCATTGGGATCTTGCTCTGAGAGATGTTATGGTTGCTGAGCAAGAAAGGCTGAGCCAACCGAGCACTCGAGATATCGTGCAGTCGGGCTTGAATTTACTTACACAAGTGAGTTTTGTATTTCTCTTCTTCTTCTCTTTTTTTTTCTTAATCCTTTTTTACCACCAACGCAGCTCGGGCAGCATCTCTTCAACCTCGGACTGCAAGTCGAGCTGGAGGCTGGACAACGTGGAGCCATTGCCCTTGAATTGGAGAAAAACAAGAATGCTCTGCAACAATCAGTCGATGAAAATAAGGCCATCGAGCAGAGGCTAACTTCTGAGAAGGAGAAAGCCGTAAAACAGAAGGAGAACCAAGTCCACGAAGAATTGAGCAAGGAACTGGAGAAATTGAGAGCCATGATCTAGCGGGAGAAGAAAGATTCCTAGCACCGTGAACAAGAAGCGTATGATAGAGGTTATGAAGCCCGCAGCGCTGAGCTTCAAAAAATTCTGGCCAATATAAGCTAATCTAAGGAATTAGCTTCATTGTAATTTTATCTTCTCGGTATTTGTTGTAAATTTATTTTCTAAATTCTGCACTTTTCTTTGTAAGAAACCATAATCCTCTTGAGTTTTTTAATGTATGTCTTTATCCTATTAATACTTTGATTGTACTCTGCTCGGGATTTTATCCATTGCTTGAGATTCAATTGACTGTATTGCTCGAGATTTCTTAAATCCCGATATGATCTCAACATATTTTCCGACCCCGAAATAAGGTGGAAATAAAGTTGTAGGAGCTTCTGACCGAGTCAGAGAATCTCCACTTTTTTAGCATAATTCCAATTTTGTCTGCCCAAACAATACCTATTTTTTGGGAAGCGGAACGGTTACCCGTGATTAATATCTTCATCTGGGCCGTTCATTCGTCTTATATCCCGACCATCGAATTTCAAATCCTCTTACTATAAAAGGGTGCGTTTGCTCCATTAAAACCTTTCACTTTTTCTTCAAGTAAAAATGAATTCCCCGAGAACCATGCTCGGAAAATTCCTACTTCCCACTCAATGTTTTGAAATTCGACTTCGCACTTTCTTCCGAGTACTTAGACACCCCAATCTTTTACTTGGTATGGGTGGAATTGGAAAATGGGGACCTCTCAAAAACCACGAAGTCTCCGATCCCTAAGTAATGGGATCCCCTTTGAAATACCAACAAATGGCCGACCATTCCTTGGGTATTTTGAGCGAGGTTGGCGTTATGGTATTTCAAAGGGTTCTCTGAGGGCCAAAAGCTGGTCAGATAATTAAAAAAAAAGGAAAATCGATTTCGAGCATCAGCTTCTTCAAGGTTTTTCTTGAAGAATGGTGACTTTAGGTCGAAATTTCAGATCTTAAAATGATGATTGTCCACTTTACTTGTTGCCTCGGAGAAGTGCTCGAGCTCAGCTGGTGGCAAGATTGCTGGAAGGCAGATGATGGTAAACAAAGACAGAAGCCTCGAACATTTGTGACTGCTCGGAAATGTGAGTGAACTGTATTACTTCATAATAGTTCGTGTTCTTGTAATTGTTCGAAGATTTGTAATAAAATCAGAAGTTGAACTTTATACTTCCATGTTGAGTTGTTTTATACTTTAGCCTTTTGCACTGTTTGAATTCCGAAACTGAAAACTCAATTTTCTCGAAAGTCTGACATTGATCTAAAAACAAGATATTCGTCGAACAATAACCAACTCGGAAAAATCACTTCGAGAAGCAAGATATTCATTGAATAATAATTCAAGTCGAAAAAACCACTTCGAGAAGAACTCAATCTAAAACCAACAGCTTAAAAACAATCAATCAACTTGTGAAGAAAACTTCGAGGAACATAACTGATTCGAGTCTGCCATAACTCGAACACATTATCTGATAACCTTTTAACATACAATTTGATTTTTACACAAGTTGATGAGGGCTATTTTGCACATATAACCAGCTAGGAATATCCGAGGAGATTCAAGATCGATCCGACTTATTTAAATTGTGAGATCGGCTCGACCAGCCAAATACATATCTGGTCGACCTACTCTGGTCGACCTACTGTCCGTTTCAGGAGACTTAATGGGCCATGCGATACTCCTAGGCCGTGCAGGATTCCTGGGCTAAATAGGACTCCTAGTTCAGTTAGGACAGGAGCAATATTATAAATAGTGAATCTTACTTTGTATAAAGGATCCAGAATTTTACCTACGAAATATACTATTATTGTTCGCCCTTCATATTGTTATTGTTTTCTACACGATTATATTACTTTGCTTGTTCTTGAATTGCACCATCCTGAGTACTTTAACCAAACCCTTAATACATAAAATTGTGATCTTTGATAATTTACTGAGATTAAACCTAAGACGAAATTCGGTTAAATCAGTTGGCGCCCACCGTGGGGCAGGTTAATTACTCGATCGAAATATGGTCAATCCAAGGAAAAGCACACGTAACGCAGGAAGAAGCACGAATTCTCGACCTTCTCGTGCTATGGATAACTTGCCTGAAAATTCCCAAAGAATCAGCGCTAACGATACGCAGCCTCCGGCAAATCAGCAAAATTTAGATCCTGTAGAGGAACACATTGCAGCGAACGCAAACATCAATCAAAACGTCGGAGGACGACATACTCCTAGCGCAAGTCGGGCTCCCAACTCACCCATCCAATCCGTCCCTGTCCCACCGCTACCGGCTGACCAGGAGAAAATACTGTTGGGATTTCATGGCGTATGATTGTCATACAACAGTGCGGAATTTAAAATTTTCATAACACCCAAAATCACAGGATTTATTTACTAGCGAATACGAATAGGTTTAATTAAATTTGCAACAATTTACAAAATAAAAATGGTGTAATTCGAAATTACCTCACCACAGGCAAGGTGGTGGTTTTTCTCCGGTCTTCTTTCAGATCTGATGGATTTGGTTCGAGAGGAGCACCCCAAGTGTTGTGCCTCTAGCGGTATCCACACCAATTGAATTAAAGCAACCCCTTTGAATCCACAGGCTCAGAAATAGGATTCAAGGGTAATCAGACATGGAAGAACGAAGAAAACCAGATCTAGATTCAGATCTAGATCTGGAGGAAGAGAGGGGCGGCCTCTCTTCCATTGGAGAGGGGGGCGGCCACACCTCTTCTCCAAGAGGGGGGCGGCTAGGGCATGAGGGGGGTGGCTAGGGTTTTGTTTTAGCTTAGGTTTTTGAGTCTTCTTAAGACTCCTTTTATAGCCACCTCTCAAGGCCCCCTTATGTGCAAGACTTTAGTATGGGCCATTAATTAAATTGGCCCATGTCTTGCATTAATTTAATTAAACCCTTTAATTAAATTAACCCAATTAATCCAATTAATTTTCTCTCTCTTTAATTAACTCTTTAATTAACATTTAATTAATTAGACTATCTAATTTATTATTTCTCTCACAGAATTAACTCTTTAATTCTTTAGTTTTCTTCTTCAAGAATTAACACTTTAATTCTTCAGTTTTGATTTAACTCTTTAAATCAAACTTTCCTTATATGATTTGTTGCAGTCCAATTGTATTGTGTGTGACCCTCTAGGTTCACCATCAATTGGCCGCGGGCCCACGACTTTCGTGATTTAATTTGCGAGCTTATAAATTGCTCCGATTAATTGAACACCTTCAATTAACCACTCAAGAATTAATCTTACAATTAATTCATGAGTACCCACACCTCATGGTCGATGTCTAGCCACAAGCCCATGAGGCCCAACTTCAGGTGAATTGATCTCAGTGAACCTCACCTCTTATAAGTGCCATGTACATACGGTCCCTCTATCGACCAATATCCCGATCGAGACCTAGGGTGTGTGAATTGATCGGCACCTCTAATTATCTCGATAACTATACTTTCTAATTCAGGATAATAATTCCAGTGTGACTGCTAAATTTGGAAACCCCTTTCCAAATCCGTCACTGACCGTGGCCACGGGTTTCTCGGAATATATTATCTAAGAACGTATAGGAAATTCTCTCAACGCACTACGTTGAGTCGGTAGATCCCATATTAGTGCTAACCATTCGCGTACACGATCCTACGTACCCAAAGTAGTCGCACAATGATCAGGCTAAGTGATCGGCTCCTAAATTAAAGTACGCACTCACGTGCACCGAATTCGCCCTAGCACCTCAAGTCAAAGGACTAAATCGTACACTATTATAAGTCTTGAGAAACATCCCATCGCCGATGTGCGACATGCGCTTCCACAATGGGTTTCTCTGTTCGGGTCGTTTGATGCGTTCGATCCCCTATCGAACCACCTACTCATATGCACTGGCATCAAATGTCTTGCTCATGAAACGCTACAAATTCACTCCATGTGAATCATGCATACTCGTACAAGTCTTAACGATTCCTTCGATACACCGTCTCGACAGGAATCTATGACTTGGAACATTTTTAAAATCACGACCTTAGAGACTGTTTCATGATTGCACTCATACTGAAGTGAATCGTCCCATAGTCTATTGTGATCTAAGGATTTCATCCAATCGCTTAAGTGATTCGCGAGAGATGAAGTTGGTCATTGTTTGATTTACATACTATAAACAAACTAGCGTATTGATTCATTTATACTAGAGAAAGCTTATCACAAGATAGTCCTTATACAAGAAAAAATCTATTGGCTTGCAGGGCACTATCCTTTCAAATACTACAAATTGCTCAGCTTTTAAGTACAATTTTTCCTCAAATTCTTCCAACTCCGGCAGTCGCAGGACCAACGAGGGCTGTTGTTCGTCCCTCGAGGGCGGTTAATAATGACAGGGAACCTCAGGAAAATAACGATGGTCTGTCCACTCAAGCAGAGAGTCCGGATGCAGACCAACGATCTCAAGTCTCCCCACCAAACGTAGCTGGAAGGCACCTTGGTCGAAGGACTAATCAGGCAAGAGCTAATGCTCGTCCTGAACCACACTTATCCAAGGAACAGACAGTTGTCCCTATCGATGACATGGAGGAACCCCCAGTTGTCAATCGACAAGCTACTAGAAGAATCTCTGAAAGAGATATAGAAAGGATGGTCGAGGAACGATTAGAGCAAAGGTTATTAACCATGAGACAACCTTGGCCACGCTCCCGGGAGGTCCAGGATAGCATAGCAACCTGTTCTGCATTCTGCCAAGAAATAAGAGAGGCGCAGGCCTCCGGGCCCATACCTGCCCGACTTCCCAGATATGACGGAACCAGTGATCCGACCGACTATATCTTTAGCTTCACAAACATAATGGGCTTGTATGCTCATTCAGCGGAGTATACGGCCAAGTTGATGATCACAACATTCGAGGGGCTAGCACTGGATTGGTTCGGAAAACAACCGCCTAACTCGATCTTCAGTTTTAGAGAGTTATGCAACAAGCTAGAACAACAGTTTGCCAGCCAGAAAAAACAAAAGCTCCCCATGAGCTACCTAGGAACTATAATCCAGCAAGATGGGGAGTCCTTAAGAACTTGGTTAGCGAGGTTCAATGTGGAACTTTTGAAGATCGACTCTCCAAATATTGATTACATCATATCAATTCTATTCGATCTGACAAAAAATAGGCAATTTGGCAACGCCTTGAGTCGAAAGCAGCCAAGAACCTTTGCAGAAATCATGACGTTGGCCTCCAAATATATGACTCGAGAATAGATGAATTCTTTCAAAGACAAAAATAAGAATAAAGCATCGACTTCAGGATCAAGAAAACCTGAAAAACCCCCAATGCAAAGGGTCACGGATTACGATCGATTTCCCCGAAGAGGAAACGTGTTTCAAAGATTAGAACACAATGGGAGTAACCTTGAGAAAAGACCCAATGTCTACCTCAGGCCTCGATCTCCAGAAAGGAATATAAGAGATCGAATTAGTTATGTGGAGTTTACAAAACTAAATGCCCCAAGAGAAGACATCCTGGTGATACTGGAAAGAAGTAATTTAATCCCCCCAGCAAAAAGAATCACACAGGCTAAACCCGGGGCAAAGAACTACGATTTATATTGTAGGTACCATCGAGCTCACGGTCATAGGACCGAGGACTGTTATCACCTGAAACAAGAAATCGAAAAATTGATTCAACAGGGTAAATTGAATGAATTCATAGATAGAGCAGATCGGAGAAGACAAAGGACGAGAAGTCCTAGAAGGAGGGAAGAAAATAGAGGTCCTCGTGATAGATCTCCCAGTATTCATGCACCCCGACGAAACGATATCGATGACGATCGGATCAATGGTACTATACATGTAATCTCTGGTGGCCCAGCAGGGGGAGATAGTCGGAATGCAAGGCGTAAGACTGCACGATCTCTAGAAAAAAGACTTATCACCCCTAAAGAGGTATGGGCACTCGAGAGTAAAAACTCCAACCAACAAATAATCAGGTTCGATGAGAGCGAAGTCCCCAGAAATCTGAATTGGGACAATAACGAAGACCACCCCGATTTTCCCATGGTAGTCACACTGAAAATTGCCGATTTCAATGTCAAAAAAATCCTGATCGACAACGGAAGCTCGGCTAACATAATAGCCATCGAAGTGCTGAACCAGATGAATCTGGGAAAAATAACTCTCCAAAGAGTAGCTACACCACTGGTAGGGTTTGGAGGATCGGAAATAGTTCCAGCTGGAACTATCAATTTAAGTGTAACCCTTGGGAACAAACCTCATCGAGTAACCAAAATGATAAAGTTTTTAGTGGTCGAAGCACCATTTGCCTATAATGCCATTTTAGGAAGACCGGCATTAAACCAATTTCGAGCAGTTGTGTCAACCTATCACCAGAAAATAAAATTTCCTACAGTCATTGGGGTAGGCAAAATCGTCAACGACCACTGCATGGCTTGGGATTGTTACAACACGGCATTATCTTTGAAAAGGAACGTCGATTCGCTAACACCGTCAAAAAGAAAAACAGTAGGATCTTCGACGGAAAAATCTAATGAGCCTGAGTTGCCTAGTACAGATAGGATCGATAAAAAAGGGAAAGAGCCCATAGATCTGACTCTACGAGCGCCGGAGCATAAAGAAGTCAAGCTTATCGAAAATGATCCAACCAAAATCACTAGAATCGGAACTGAACTATCTCCACAAGGAGAAATCATGTTGATCAATTTCTTAAGGAAAAATGTAGATGTTTTCGCCTGGAGCTCGGAGGACATAGTGGGGATCGACCCAAGGATCATAACCCACTCTTTGAAGATAGATCCGAGCGCAAAACCGGTCAGACAAAAGAAAAGAAATCATGGCCCTGTGAAGGACAAAATAATAAAAGCAGAGGTCGAAAGGCTTTTATTGTCTAAACAGATTAGAGAAATACACTTTACTGAATGGCTATGTAATGTCGTACTTGTCTCAAAGTGTGACAAGAAGGATAACAAGTGGAGAATGTGTAACGATTTCACAGATTTAAATAAATTGTGTCCAAGAGATCCTTACCCTCTCCCAAGGATCGATCTGTTTGTAGACTCGACAGCAGGTTTTGCAATTTTTAGTATGATGGATGCATTCCAAGGTTTCTATCAGATTTTCATGGATGAAAGAGATCAAGAAAAGACTGCATTCATTACCGAACAGGGCGTATATTGTTTCATAGTAATGCCGTTCGGATTAAGAAATGCCGGAGCAACCTATCAACGGTTGGTCAACTTGATGTTTAAAGAGTTGATCGGTGAAATAATGGAAGTGTATGTCGATGACATGCTAGTAAAAAGCATGAGTGAAGAAGACCACATCAAACACCTTGATTGTTGCTTCAAAATCTTGAGGAAGTATGGAATGAAGCTCAACCCCTTAAAATGTACCTTTGGGGTAAGGTCTGGAAAATTCTTAGGTTATCTGGTCCATGAGAGAGGCATCGAAGCAAATCCGGAGAAGATACGTGCTATTACTGAAATGAAGCCTCCTAGAAATATTACTCAGGTTCAAAGTCTGGTCGGAAAGATTGTTGCCCTTAATAGATTCATATCAAGGTCCGCAGATAAAAGTCTACCATTTTTTCAAACTTTGAGAAAAGCTAAGACCTTTGAATGGACCGAGGCTTGTGATCATGCATTCGAGCAGCTGAAAGAATATTTGACCTCACCACCCCTGCTCGCCAAACCTACTGAAGGACAGTCTCTATACATATACATCGCTATTTCCGAGGCTGCAGTGAGCTCGGTTATGGTAAAAATTGAGGGCTCGGAACACAAGCCTGATTATTATTTGAGTAAATTATTGCAAGGAGCGAAAAAGAATTATTTAACAATTGAAAAATTCGCTCTGGCTTTGGTAACGTCAGCGCGTAGGTTGCGGCCATACTTTCAAACATACAAGATCATCGTACTTACCAATCAACCTTTGAGGCAAGTTTTATCAAAGCCAGAAGCCTCGGGAAGGTTAATCAAATGGGCTGTAGAATTGGGACAGTACGAGATCGAATATCGACCACGAACTGCAATCAAAGCTCAGATACTTGCTGATTTCCTCCTTGAAACTCCAAGTCTATCGGAGATAAGCTCCGAAGTGACATCGACAAGCAATAACAGTATTATGATCGTCAACGACCTACCATGGCTTATGCATGTCGATGGCGCATCAAGCAGAGATGGTGGAGGTGCAAAAATTAATTTCCAAGGACCAAACGGCGAGGATATGAATTATGCCATCACTTTAGACTTCGTAGTAACCAATAACGAAGCAGAATACGAAGCTCTAATTGCGGGGTTGGAAATGGCTATACAGGCCGATATAAAGATTTTGAATGTCTTGACGGATTCCGAGCTAATTCAGAGACAAATTAGCGGAATGTACGAGGCAAAAGAATACAACATGATAAAATATTTGGCAAAAGTGAAAGAGTTGACTGGAAAATTTGATAAGTTTGATATTCAAAATATCCCACGAGAAGAAAATAGATGGGCTGATCAACTATCTAGATTTACAGGAACAAGGGATGGTAAATCTAAAAGAGTAATCACCTGGCTAATCTCCAAAACACCCTCGATCGACCTCGATACTGTTCCACTTACTGAAGTAATGGATATCGACTTGGCAGCAGACAGTTAGATGACTCCGTTAATCGCCTATTTGAAAGATGGATCACTCCCTAGCTGTAAAAATGAAGCTAGGAGGATAAGGTATCGAGCGCCAAGATATGCAATGTTAGAAAGAAAACTTTACAGACGATCCGTCTCAGGAATTCTGCTAAAATGCATTCCCGAGCACAATTCAGAAAGCATCCTTAGAAGCATACATGAGGGAGAAGCTGGGAATCACAGTGGCGCTCGAGCACTTACGCTCAAATGCTTGAGAACAGGTTACTATTGGCCAACGATGTACGCTGACGCACAAGACTATGTAAAACACTGTCATTACTGTCAGGTACATTCAAATATAATACATCAACCAGCTGAGACAATACACCCAATTCCGATCTGTTGGCCTTTTGATCAATGGGGAATCGATATAGTGGGACCGTTCCCAATGGCCAGATCGAAAAAGAGTTATGTTTTGGTCGCTGTCGAATATTTCAGCAAGTGGATTGAATGCATAGCCTCAGCTCGGATAACACAGTTGCAAGTTATAAATTTTCTTTGGAAAAGTATAGTCTGTCGTTTTGGAATCCCAAGAATTTTGATTTCTGACAATGGAACCCAATTTGCTGGAAAACAAGTTCAAGAATGGTGCTCGAAGCTTGGAATACAGCAAAACTTCACGGCTGTCGGACATCCTAGAGCTAATGGACAAACTGAAGTGGCAAATCGAGAGATTGTCAAATCCCTCGAGAAAAGACTGGACGACGCCAAAGGGAAATGGTTGGACGAACTGCCAGGCGTCATTTGGGCCAACAGAACTACAGTAAAAGCCTCAACGGGTGAAACACCGTTTAGCCTAGTCTATGGCTCGGAGGCAGTTATCCCAGTGGAGGCGCTAGTCCCCAGCCCTAGAATTGAGCTCTACGAGGAGGAATCAAACGATCAACTGAGAATGGATGACATCGATTTGAGTGAGACCTTGAGGGAAAAAGCTAGTCTGCGTTTAGAAGCGGCTAAATCCAGTATGGAAAAAGCTTACAATCAAAAGGTTAGGATACGATCCTTCAAAGAAGGTGATTTGGTACTTAAAAAAGTTGAAGTATCCAAACATGTGGGAAAGTTACAGCAAAATTGGGAGGGTCCCTATGTGGTGATTGCGGTCGGAAAAAAGGGATCGTACAAGATAGCTCATACGGATGGAACTTTGCTTCCTCGAACATGGAATGCAGTAAATCTCAGAAGATATTATAGTCGTTAAATCCAAAGATAAGAAGATTTAGAAATTAGACAGGATTCGCAAGGAATTAGTTTTTCCATTTTTTAGAATGTTTTGTTATTTCCCTTTCGTGCATTAAATTTTTCTACAATTATAATAAGAGCTTTTGCTTATTTTCCCATAAGTCGCGCTCAAAAAGACTTTTGTCAAAAACGATCTACAAAGCTTAAAACCAATAATTGGTATACAACCTAAAACATTTTGAGTAATACCGAATGAATCGGTAAACACTCACCGATCTACTAAAACGATCTACAAAGGTTAAACCAATAATTGGTATACAACCTCAAATTTTTGAGTAAAACCGATTGGGTCGGAACAAACTCTTCGATCTCCAGACGAACGATCTACAAAGGTTAAAACCAATAATTGGTATACAACCTCAAATTTTTGAGTAAAACCGATTGGGTCGGAATAAACTCTTCGATCTCCAGACGAACGATCTACAAAGGTTAAAACCAATAATTGGTATACAACCTCAAATTTTTGAGTAAAACCGATTGGGTCGGAATAAACTCTTCGATCTCCAGACGAACGATCTACAAAGGTTAAAACCAATAATTGGTATACAACCTCAAATTTTTGAGTAAAACCGATTAGGTCGGTATAAACTCATCGATCTCCTACACGAACGATCTACAAAGGTTGAAAGCCAAAAATTGGTAAAACACCTAAGTATAATAAAATTATTTGAGTATAACCGATTAGGTCGGTATAAACTCATAGATCCCCAAAGCAAGAACGATATACATTCATCAATCTCATAACTAACGATCTACGTAAACAAACAGCTGATATAATGTAAAATTTTTATTATCACTGATAAAAATGCACATCGGAAAGATACATAAATTCCCCTAGCTAAATCAACAGCAGATTCTATTACATGATAAAGAAAGGAGCTAACAAAAGGACTTCAGCTCAATTTATCTCTGTATTTCTCTCAGAATTCTTGCCACCAGCTAGGACCAGTCGAGATTACGGCCACAAAGCTTTGGAATCAGAGAGAGCTTTGAGAGATCATAATGTTACGACGGTCGATGGTGGTCAGCATTTTATGATCATACATTCTCGTTTTAATGAACTGACCAGCTTTCCACCGACCACGTAACTAATAGATCGGAACCCCACAACACCGACCTTTACCCATTTACGTAGGCTGGTCGGTTAATGGTAAGCATTCCAATCCATTCCCCTTATTAGGGGTCGGAGATTTCATGGTTTTTGAGAAATCCCCGTTTTCCGATTCCGCCCATACCGAGTCGACGTAATAAGTGTTTTGTTTAATTCTCGAATTAGGCGGACGACCGCCATTTTGAACAAAGAGGTAGTACATTTGTTCAAGGTTTTTTTTTTCTAATGGTAACTAGAAGGAAGATAAAGATTCCTTTTATAGACAAGGTGAGTTAAAATCCTACGGTGAAACTCGCATCCAATCAACGGCAATAACGTCACATCGGGAATTACGTTACAAAGTCATAACTGCAAGCCTTAAATACAGGATTGGAAGTAAATGCGTTTTTGAGTCGGTCAAAATAAAAGTCATATATTAGATCGATGGAGACAGTACGAAGACTATTATAGCGAAACTAATATTACATATCAAAGATTCCTATCTGAACGGAAATCATCGATCAATGGACTAAGCGATTACAACTACAAAATATCAAAGGAAAGAATCTGGTTTCAAAACGCTTCAGAGCTTCCTCGGAACGATCATCTTTCCTTCTACTTTGAGAACAGTGACGAGAACCTAATGTTCGGGCATCCTTCTTGAGATTGACATATGTCGATCATCGAGAGAAGGACACATGTTTTCTCGACCACCTCGAAAAAGCTGATGCTTCTTCTTTACGACGTAGAATAGGGATCAGAAGGATCTCATGCATGACGTCACCAACCTGTTAGAAACAAGTTGATTTCGATAAGCATAGAATCCTGCTTTCCTCTACTCTCGACCTCTATCATACGGCGTGGTTTATGGTCAACTAATCCCCAGTTATAAGATTCGCCCGACCATCACCATACAAAATGGAGATCTCTTCTTTCCAATTCCTCCCATACCGAGTCAAAGATTCATCATTTGATAAGATAACACATTTTGGTGGACGACAATGCTTGTAACAATAACAATACTTGTTGGACAAGTTCATTTCTGAGAATGAGGAACATAGAATGACCCTTTTTATAGGCAGGGGATAAAGGATCCAATGGTGTTACATTGAGATCCTATCAACGGTTCAGATCAAAAGCGTTATCAGGATAGTTCACAGTGTCGGATATACGATCGATCATTGCCATAGAGCTAAAAGTACGAGACTCCAGATAAACAGGTCAAGAATAATTGATTTTATTCAGATCTTTAAGGGGATCGTTACGTTTCACGGGTACAGCCAAATCATCAGGAAAATCTACAAAGTCTAATTACAATTATTACAAATACTAGCGCCTACTATGCTACTCCTCGGAATGATCTGCTCCTTCAATTCGACCTACTCCTTATTCTCAGACTACTACCACTGCATAGGAGAAGTGTCCACTTATATGGAAGAATATATTATTCAGCCCTGGACCTTGTTCCTTCTTTGATTGAAATCAAAAGAAACGAGGAACATGCAGAAGTGCGTATATTTGCTGATCCTGGAAGAATACTCCGCCCCCTTCTTACTTGGACCTTTTGAGTGGTCGACCTTCAAACAGGCGACACTGTAATCAGGAAGCATGCTGTATCTGGGGTCGATCACAGTATCAAGCTAAAGCACACTGAGAAAGGAATGGTTCAAAGGGTACTTATTTCTGCAAACAAGGAAAGAAAGAACTTTGCTGTCATACAATTGAGACAGGTTCGCTCTCCATGCCTTGGAGATAAGTTCTTCGAGCATGCATGGACAGAAAAACATACCTTCCCCAAGGAACACCACCATTTTTAATGAACTAACCAGCTCTCATTACTCATGAAATAACTAGGTGGATGTCTCCACCATAGTCGACATGCCATAAAAACCAAATTGAAACATTTATGGGAGACATATTATTTCAGTCTTTTATTTTTCCTACTTCTCCAATGAGTCATTTATAGTATGGGAAATTAATCAATCAACGGACAGAGCATACGAAACGTTCCTACAATTACGGCACACCCACCAAATTGACTCCTTGTCTCCCAAGAATATTGAAAGAAGTTATTTATTGGCAGGCAGGTCGAAAAGACGCAGAAATCAAACAAAAGCATGATCTTCTATTCATCAGGCAAAATATATATTTACATTCCATATTAAAAAAAAAAAAAAAAAAAAAAGATCTTTGTCTACTGTTCGTGAGCTTGATCGGGAATTGTCGGATAACCAAGATAAGTCATCATTTCTTGGGTACGTTGCTTATATCCAAGAGAAAAACCTCTGTCAAACTCTTTGTCTACTGTTCGTGAGCTTGATCGGGAATTGTCGGATAACCAAGATAAGTCATCATTTCTTGGGTACGTTGCTTATATCCAAGAGAAAAACCTCTGTCAAACTCTTGATCTTTCAGCTGGAGAAGATTTTGTTTCTCCTTAGTAAGCTGCTCTTTATCAGACACCAAGCTGCTGTTCTCTCGAGCAAGTTCTTCTTTTTCTTTAGCAAGTTTTTCAGCAGCAGCTCGGAGATTCTCTACCTCGGTTATCATCGATCGATGGGCAACAGCAATCGAGTTCATTCGTTCAAGAGACTCCTCTCGAGAAAAGTAAAATTCATCGTTTTGGATCCCGAGCTGAAGATCTTCATGCTTAGCCTATTATGAAAAAGCGAAGAATAAGAAACTTCTAAGGATATAAAAGTCATCACTACAACAATTATACACTTACCATCTCTAAACGTTTGAAAATGGACTGAACGAGACGTAAAGAAGAATGATTCTGCAGTTTATCGAGCTCTTTGGGCAAAATTGTACCCATTCTCAGGTTCCATGAAACCCCATCAGGATCGAGGGTTGTTGGAATGCATGCATCTGTCGAGACCCCACCAGATCGACGCATCCCGAACTCAGTTATTTCTTCGACCTGCTCCTTGAACGGACGATCGTCTAAAAGAGACGGATCGTCCGCCGTATTTTCGAAGCCAGAACGGCTGGGACCAGACCCAGTTTTTAACACATCTTGAGAAATGGCGACTGGAGAGATGGCTTGGGTATGTTGAGAACTTGAAACAACAACCTGCGAAGGCAAAGGAGCGAAGAAAGACTCAGGGATATCTTCTACAGAACCCCCTAGTTGCAGAGTTGGCTCAACCTCAGAATTGGGGGCAGTAATTACGCCCTGTTGAGGATCTTCTTGACCTGGAGTTTGATTTGTTGTATCTCGACCAGAAGGGGGACGTTCATCCATTGTCTGGTCGACTGAAGGAGGAGAAATAGTTTGTGACTCCTCGTTTGTTGTTTGGTCGACTGGAGGAGGAGAAGTAGCTCGAGACTCCTCATTCGTTATCTGGATAACGGGAGGAAGAGAAATAGTTCGTGACTCCTCGTTTGTTGATTGGATTATTGGAGGAGGAGTGGCTCGAGAATCCTCATTTGTTGTCTGATCAACGGGAGAAGAAGAAGTATCTCGAGACTCCTCGTTCTGGTAAGCCTTTAGTACATTTGGATCGACTATTGGACTGCGGACCGGAGCCTGAGAAAGTCCCGTTGAAGATTTCACCGTTCCCTTCGGAGACGAAGGAATATCCTTCAGTATTTTTGGGCTTCCCCCTGAGGAGGATGACACCGGATCAGATCGAGGGATATTCCCCCGAGAAGAAGCTCCACTTTGGGAAGATGTTTGAAGTGAATTTTCCGTTCGAGCTTTCTTCCTCGGAGTATCTAGTCGGGACTGACCCCGCAAAGATCGTTTGGCAGCTCCAAAAAAGAGGTTGGAACTCATGGTCAAGAAATAGGAAACTCCTATGAAATATCGAACTAATAGCTCCGATCAATAGTAAGAAAATTTTATATTACAAGTGGGGACGCGCGGTAAAACTTCAAAGATTTTACCTTTATATATAGTAAAGGAAATGACAATTATGTCCTCACTCCTTGGCGCGCACAGTAAAATTCAAAATGAGAAACAGAATGGATCATCCAATGCATGTTACGATCATCAAAACGACGAAGAATATTTCATCCAAAATCATATATATCAAGGAAAGGTTTTTTACATGAGTTACAAGACCTGATATGTAAAAACGACAAAAACTACGAGAATGACAAAGGAAAATGAAAGGAAATCATAAGAAACATTCTAAGATGGGGAGTTGGCTTCATTCGCGGGCGATTTCTCCTCATTTTCTCCATTCTTTTCCTCGACCTGCTCTCCCTCGATGTCCTCTTCATCGCCGTCCTCTTCCTCTTCGTCTGCTTGATCACCTATAATATCCGCTATTAACCCCAAGTCGGGCGCGGGTACGGGAAACGGAGTTCCGTATACGTCGACTAAATGAGCTAAATGATGGTTACTATACTCGACAGAAGGCAAGCAGTCGGGAGGATAATCTTGGAGTCTTCGATCCTTTTGAATCGACATAACTTTGCGATATTCCTCGCGTCGATCAGGAATCTCTCCAGATTCGATTAGTTGGTCGACCCCCTTAAAGAATGAGCTCAAGAGTAGATCTCCAATTTTCTGATGGATTATAGCAGTATGCACTGGAGAATCAAGAAACTCTCGAACAATGGGCTCGACGTCGGAAGGTTGATGCTCATCTATGACCCTTTCCAAATCAGAAGAATCGTCTTCCTTTGCCGCGAGTTGAGATCGAAGTGAGGCAATCTCCGACTCCAATTTGCTAACTACAGTTGCATGTGAAACTCGCTGCTCATCCACTTCTCGAGTCAACTGGTCGACCTGCGCCTGATATCGACTAGAATCCGTCATCATACTGATAATATGAGGATTGTCGGTCTCCAAATTAGGATTAGCAAGAGCAGCAGATGGAGTCACAGTGGAAGCTCGAGAATTACCGACTTGAGCAAGTTGATCTTCGAGCTCCTTAACCCTGGCAGTTAAAATGTTGTTGCTTTCTTCAACATATTTGCATTGATCTCTATACAATGCCATATCATATAGCGCGGACACCAAGGCATTACCAGCCTATGGCAAGGAAAAATTGTCTAAGTAAAGACCAAGAGAAATATTGAGAACTATTAAAAGGACGAAAGGAGTTAAAGAATATTACCACTTCATGAGCGTGAGCTGCCCTCGCTAGCTGTTCGAGGGGTTTCTTCATAACAGTCCTCTCCACGTCTCGAACAAAGGTCGAGGATAGAAGAACTCGAATGGATTTATCGACCACATTCTCCTTATCGTCAGACACCAATGAATCCTTCTCGGAATAACCGGCCGCCCGTTTTCCTTGGAGATGACTCTCAATCATATCTACCAAAGAAGCTTGATGACTAGTATCTCCGACGTGAGTGAAATACTCTCCTCTTTTGTCAAAATATTGAGTCCTTCTTTTGGCTTCAGGGCCAGTAGGATTACGTTCGGGCCAATATTTACTACCCAGAATACCATATTTCTCCCTAAAAGTTTTGGGCGGATAACCACGGCCTGGGCGAGAGCTTGAAGACGGTATGTCTGAAGAAATTGGACCAGAGAAAGGAGGAGCTACTCGAATAGGATCTGCATTCTCGGACTCCTCCTCCTCAATGTCCTCCAGATCCTGGAATTGATTTCTTCTCCTCTTTCTGGATTCCTTTTGCTCTATGGGGACTTTACCCCAGGACTTTTTCGAGTTCGAAAGGACTGATTTCCCGACCACGGAAAAGCGGCAGTTCTCGACCATGGAAGCTACAACATGAAGTCGATAAACGTTAATGAACAACTGGATTATATATCCTTTTATAAAATTATTATTAGCAAAAAATCTTACATAAAGGTCGATCATCCGAGGGGATAGGGAAATCCAAAGAACTCAATCCAGCCTTTCGAAGGAAAATCTCTCCGATCAAATAGGCTGATTGGTATTTGTTTGATCTCATCTCCTCGATCAAGGTAGTTGAAAATTGGTCGTCTGGGGACATCTCACCAATCACCTTTCGACCACCGTATACCCAAGAATCGTTGTATCCCCAGTCATGTGTAAACTCCTCAGTCTCTCCGTTCTCAAGGATATGCACGGTTGGAGCCTTAACAAAGAAGAAATTTGATTTCCACTCCGTGCTGTTGCTCGAAATGGCATTTTCAAGAACTTCATAGCCAGGTCTCTGGCTAACATAGTAATAACCTCTGTTGGAGGAGGTCGATACGGAGAGTCGAAAAAAGTGAAGAAAATTACGGAACGAGGGCTGCAGACCTCGCGCGACCATCAAAACAGAGAATGCCATAATAAAGGCTATGGCATTCGGAACAAGTTGAGTCAGTGAGACAATGAAGGTCTCCAGGAATTGACGAAGAATTGAAGAGAGTGGAAAACGGAGCCCATGCTCGAAGTGGGACGTATAGAAAGCTCGACAGTTGGCGGGAGGAGTATTGACTCTCTCCTCGGAAGAAGGAATAATGATCTCAAAATCCGACGGGAAATAGCGGCCGTATTCCTTTTTCAAAAAAGGTAGATCTTCTTCTTTCCATCGAGAAGGAAAGAGTTCCACAGGGGCAGAAATTTGAGGTTGAGACGTTTTGGATTTTTTGGATGCCCTCGACACCATCTCTTCCTCTGGAATAATCTCCACCACCAAACTATCAACTTCTTTTTCAGCATAATCTCTGATCTCCTCCACTTGAGAATTGTCTGCTCCCTCGTCATCAGATGAAGGAACGTCGGGATTGGAAATATTAGGTGGTACCTGTTCTCCTACATTTTGGGTAGAGGAATGTGGATTTTGCGAGGTCGAAGCCATCGGTCCTTGAAATAATGCGCTCGAGAAAATAAGAAAATGGCGAGATTGTCGACTTAAGCTTTTACTGCTGGAAGGTTTAAATATCTGGGGTAAAAAGTAAAATATCCCGCAAATTTCGATTATATATATGGGCGGTGAAAAGACGGATTCAGCCCTTCGCGTCTCTTCATATTCCCGCCAATCAAAATCATGAAAAGACCCAGCCATTGTCTGACACACGTTAACCAAAATACATGTCTGTACGTAGAAGGTTCAAACGGATATGCACTCTTTTTTCCTCGTTCGGTTTTTATCCCGAAGAGGGTTTTTCCGAACTAGGTTTTTAACGAGGTATATTTCGTGAACGATGAAAAGATCAAGGTAACTACTACTTCTACTTCTACGAGCTCCAGCTACGATTACGCTCGAGAAGTGAGGGAGTACTGATGAGGGCTATTTTGCACATATATCCAGCTAGGAATATCCGAGGAGATTCAAGATCGATCCGACCTACTTAAATTGTGAGATCGGCTCGACCAGCCAAATACATATCTGGTCGACCTACTCTGGTCGACCTACTGTCCGTTTCAGGAGACTTAATGGGCCATGCGATACTCCTAGGCCGTGCAGGATTCCTGGGCTAAATAGGACTCCTAGTTCAGTTAGGACAGGAGCAATATTATAAATAGTGAATCTTACTTTGTATAAAGGATCCAGAATTTTACCTACGAAATATACTATTATTGTTCGCCCTTCATATTGTTATTGTTTTCTACACGATTATATTACTTTGCTTGTTCTTGAATTGCACCATCCTGAGTACTTTAACCAAACCCTTAATACATAAAATTGTGATCTTTGATAATTTACTGAGATTAAACCTAAGACGAAATTTGGTTAAATCACAAGTCTTTTTTCAAGCTAAGAGTCATAACAACTGCTTTCACCCAGCCTAGAGAATATGATTTTTTGCCTTTATCCGAGCCTGTTTTCGATCTAAAAGTCATAGCAACAGCTTTCACTCTTGATCGAGACATCTTGATTTTTTCACAAGTCTGTTTCCGAGCTAAGAGTCATAGCAACAACTTTCACTCTTAGTCGAGACATTTTTTTTTACAAGTCTGTTTCTGAGATGAGAGTCATAGCAACAACTTTCACTCTTAGTCGAGACAATTTGATTTTTTCACAAGTCTGTTTCCGAGCTAAAAGTCTTAGCAACAACTTTCACTCTTAGTCGAGACATTTTATTTTTTTCACAAGTCTGTTTCCGAGCTAAGAGTCATAGCAACGGCTTTCACTCTTAGTCGAGACATTTTATTTTTTTTCACAAGTCTGTTTCCGAGCTAAGAGTCATAGCAACAACTTTCACTCTTAGTCGAGACATTTTATTTTTTTCACAAGTCTGTTTCCGAGCTAATAGTCATAGCAACGGCTTTCACTCTTAGTCGAGACAATTTTTCTTTTTCTTTTTTACAGCCACTGAATTCGATCTCTAGGTCATACCTCCAGCACAAGTTCAACATCGATTCACAAGAAACATAAATTTCATTGATATCATGGTCGTCCACAGAGGAAAAATAACAAAAAACAATAAAGATTGCTTTGATATCTTGTTTGATTACATAGCTGCTATTTTCCATAATATTTTCTCAGGTTAATTGCATTCCAGCTTCTTGGTAATGGCTCGCCGTTGAGGTGAGCAACCTTGTATGAACCCTTCTTTCAGACCTTTATTACGACGTAAGGGCCATCCCAGTTGGGCTGGAGCTTTCCGACGTGCTTTGACACCTCTACTTTTTTAAGTACCAAATCCTCGACCTTGAATGTCCAGATTCTGACCTTCTGATTATAGGCCTTTTCCATTCTAGATTTTGTGATAGGATAGTGCCCAGCAAGCCAATTCATTTTAGCTTGTAATAGGTCTATTGTGTAATAAAACAATCTTTGATTCAATGAATAATACGCACGTTTATTTATAACTGTATAGAATAAACAAATGGCCAACTTCATCTCTCGCGAATACATTTAAGCGATTGGTTGAAATCCTTAGATCACATTCGACTATGGGACGATTCACTTCAGTATGAGTGCAATCATGAAACAGTCTCTAAGGTCGTGATCTTAAAACACGTTCCAAGTCATAGATTCCAAACGAGACGGAGTATCGAAGGAATCGCCAAGACTTGTACGAATATGCATGATTCACATGGAGTGAATTTGTAGAGTTTCATGAACAAGACATTTGATGTCAGTGCATATGAGTAGGTGGTTCGATAGGGGATCGAACGCATCGAACGACCCGAACAGAGAAACCCATTGTGGAAGCGCATGTCGCATATCGGTGATGGAATGTTTCTCAAGACTTATAATAGTGTACGATTTAGTCCTTGGACTTGAGGTGCTAGGGTGAATTCAGTGCACGGGTGTACGTACTTTGATTTAGGTGCGGTCACGTAGCCTGGCCTTTGTGTGCCTAAGTTGGGCACGTATATTCGTGTACGCGAATGGTTAGCATCAATATGGGATCTACTGACTCATCGTAATGGATGAGAGAGTTTCTTGTACATTCTTTGATAATATGTTCCGAGAAATCCATGGCCATGGTCGGTGACAGATTTGGAAAGGGTGCAAATTTAGCAGTCACACTGGAATTATTATCCAGAATTAGAAAGTACAAAATCGAGATAATTAGAGGTGCCGATCAATTCACACACCCTAGGTCTCGGTCGGGAAATTAAGTTGATAGAAGGACCGAATGTACATGGCAGTTATAAGAGGTGAGGCTCACAAGATCAATTCACCTGAAGTTGGGCTTCATGGGCTTGTGGCTAGACATCGACCATGAGGTGTGGGTACTCCTGAATTAATAAGGAGATTAATTCTGGAGTGGTCAATTATAAGTGTTTAATTGATCGGAGCAATTAATTGCACATAATTAAATCACGCAGGGTTCATGGGCCTGCTGTCAATTGATGGTGAACCTAGAGGGTCACACACAATACAGTTGGACAGTGACAGTCATAAAAGAAAATAGTTGATTTAAAGAAGTTAAATTAATAAATGAATTAATGTGTTATTTCAATTGGAAGAATAATTAATTAGATGGTCTAATTAATTAAATATTAATTAAAGTGTTAATTAATAATTAAGAGAGATAATTAATTGGGCCAATTAAATTAAAGTAAGACATGGTTCACTTTAATTAAAGGGCCCATAAGAAGTCTTGCACAAAAAGGTCACTAAAGGGGCTTATAAATAGGAGTGTATGTGATTTAACCGAATTTCGTCTTAGGTTTAATCTCAGTAAATTATCAAAGATCACAATTTTATGTATTAAGGGTTTGGTTAAAGTACTCAGGATGGTGCAATTCAAGAACAAGCAAAGTAATATAATCGTGTAGAAAACAATAACAATATGAAGGGCGAACAATAATAGTATATTTCGTAGGTAAAATTCTGGATCCTTTATACAAAGTAAGATTCACTATTTATAATATTGCTCCTGTCCTAACTGAACTAGGAGTCCTATTTAGCCCAGGAATCCTGCACGGCCTAGGAGTATCACATGGCCCATTAAGTCTCCTGAAACGGACAGTAGGTCGACCAGATATGTATTTGGCTGGTCGAGCCGATCTCACAATTTAAATAGGTCGGATCGATCTTGAATCTCCTCGGATATTCCTAGCTGGTTATATGTGCAAAATAGCCCTCATCAGTACTCCCTCACTTCTCGAGCGTAATCGTAGCTGGAGCTCGTAGAAGTAGAAGTAGTAGTTACCTTGATCTTTTCATCGTTCACGAAATATACCTCGTTAAAAACCTAGTTCGGAAAAACCCTCTTCGGGATAAAAACCGAACGAGGAAAAAAGAGTGCATATCCGTTTGAACCTTCTACGTACAGACATGTATTTTGGTTAACGTGTGTCAGACAACGGCTGGGTCTTTTCATGATTTTGATTGGCGGGAATATGAAGAGACGCGAAGGGCTGAATCCGTCTTTTCATCGCCCATATATATAATCGAAATTTGCGGGATATTTTATACCAAATTAATGGTTTTACTCTTTACTTTCGATTTAAGAGTTTATACCAAATTAATGGTTTTACTCAATATTTTCGATCAAGGAGTTTATACCAATTTAATGGTTTTACTCAATATTTTCGTCCAAGAGTTTATACCAAATTAATGGTTTTACTCAACATTTTCGATCAAGAGTTTATACCAATTTAATGGTTTTACTCGAAATTTTCGATCCTCAGAACGAACAAAAGTTCTTGACTGATTTCGATCACAGAGTTATATCAACGGATTTTACTCAACATTTTCGATCAAGGAGTTTATACCAATTTAATGGTTTTACTCAACATTTTCGATCAAGAGTTTATACCAAATTAATGGTTTTACTCTTTATTTTCAATCAAGAGTTTATACCAAATTAATGGTTTTACTCTTTACTTTCGATCACAGAGTTATATCAACAGATTTTACTCTTGTTAACTTCTATCCTCAGGACGAACAAAAGTTCTTGCCTGATTTCGATCACAGAGTTATATCAATAGATTTTACTCTTGCTTTTATTTTTCTTTTCTGGAGTATTTTCGAGCATATGGTTGTATCAAAAGATTTTACCCTTTAATCTCAATTAATTCGTGAGAACTCCACTATAAGCAACCAACGCAAATTAAAGCATTTAAGAAGCAGACAGATTAATCTCAAAGTAATTCGTGAGACTCCCCTGTCAATTAGCAAAATAGCAGCCACCTTAAATCTCACAACTACAACCAATGGTTTATCGGAGAATCAAGCAACCAGCACAAGTACAAGCTAGCAGCTGAAATTAAACGATCTCAACCCAGGCAGGCAGCATGAAGTAATTCTTACAAATGAACCAATGGAAATAAAGGCAAAATCAAGCAACCATTAGAATTAATTGATAAACGTAGCTCACTGGCATTACAATCAATTAATTCATCTCAACTACAAAGAGATATGAACGGAATATACACAGGAGCTGAGAATTCTTACAGATCGCATAAGCCCGAAGTGAAGCCCAAAAAATAAACTCCCAAATTCATCAATTAAATCTGAAATTGATTAATTACCCAAGCAGTAGAAGTAATTTTAATATGAAATACGTGAGGAATTGAAGAAATACAGTCGCAATCAAACCTATTCAACGAACAGGGATTTCCATGTGGGTGAACTCCAAAATTCAATTCCAACTTTCCAATCGATTAAATCCAAAATTAATCCTCCCAATCTCATAAATTGATTCTCAAAGGGAAGTATAATCTCCAATCGTAACTGTAGGAAACTCAATCAATAACAAATTTGATGAAATTGATTCCAGAATGCTCAATTGAGCTTTTACGTAAAAATACTAGTCTTTTCCCTTTGGGCTAAATTAAGCCTTTGACTTCTCAGTTCGGAGATTACAGCTCGGGATCAACTCGTGCATGATGGGAAGAAGGTTCTCCCAGTAGTTCGTGTATCTTTCCTTGGATTGACCATATTCGATCGAGTAATTAACCTTGCCCCTCGGTGGGCGCCAACTGATTTAACCGAATTTCGTCTTAGGTTTAATCTCAGTAAATTATCAAAGATCACAATTTTATGTATTAAGGGTTTGGTTAAAGTACTCAGGATAGTGCAATTCAAGAACAAGCAAGGTAATATAATCGTGTAGAAAACAATAACAATATGAAGGGCGAACAATAATAGTATATTTCGTAGGTAAAATTCTGGATCCTTTATACAAAGTAAGATTCACTATTTATAATATTGCTCCTGTCCTAACTGAACTAGGAGTCCTATTTAGCCCAGGAATCCTGCATGGCCTAGGAGTATCGCATGGCCCATTAAGTCTCCTGAAACGGACAGTAGGTCGACCAGAGTAGGTCGACCAGATATGTATTTGGCTGGTCGAGCCGATCTCACAATTTAAATAGGTCAGATCGATCTTGAATCTCCTCGGATATTCCTAGCTGGTTATATGTGCAAAATAGCCCTCATCAGTATGAGAGACTCAAAAATAGGGATTCCCAAGAGCTGAAAATTCAGCCCTAGCCGCCCCCTCTCTCTTCTTCTTCCTCATCTGGATCTAGATCTGACTCTTCCTCCATTGACAAATTTCCAATCTCTAGTTCTTAGCCTGTGAATTGGAATTGTTACTGCAATCCAGCTGGTGTGGATACACTCTGGAGGCGAGACACTTGGATCGCTATCCGTAGATCAAACAAGAAGATCGGAGGTTACCACCACCGAACCTGTGGTGAGGTAAAATTTTGATTTCACCCCCTCTTGTTTTAATTGTTGTTTTGATCAACCTATTCGCATATATAATATGGAAATCGATTTATTGGCTTATGGGTACCTCTAAATTTTTTTAAAATTCCGCGCTTTTGTTGTCCTGACAACCGAGGTATCCCAACAGTGATATCATAGCCAGTTCCATTATTATTATGCGAAAAGGCCTGAACATAATTAAATATACGGATATTTGTGATAATTATGTTATGTATGATGATTCTTACTTGCTATGATATGATCTATGATTGGACAAAGTTGCGTAATTAGATTTGGGGCAAAAGTGCAGTTTTAGAAACTTCAACGGCTAATTTGCAAATAGCGATTTTTGATAAATCGGGACTGAAAAATAATTTTTTGTTTTCTAGAAATTCTGGACTGTTTTTGCAAATCTGGACTGTTCGTATTCTTGGGGTCGTTTTGTAATTTCCAAAAGTTAAATGACTGTTTGTAAATTCAGGGGTCTGTTTGCAAAACTGAAAATTTTCTGGATTCAAATTGAATTTTTCAGTTCTCTGGCTGATTTGAATTTTGGGGTTGACTTGTAATTTTCAAAATCTTTGGGGTTAAAAATGCAATTTTTGTAAATAGAGGGGCCGAACTGTAATTTTCAAAAGTTGAAAATCTGAATCTGTTTTTATGCAGAAAAATGTTTTGTTTATCCTAAAATTGATTTTATCATAAATAGTAGTGACTAAAGTAAGAATCATAGTTTATTTTAAAAGGTGTTTTAAAGTAAGAAAGAAATACGTAAAAGAAGTTTGTTTGTTTCTTGCTCTACGTGAACTGTTTACGTGGTTTTCGATCGTGCTGAGCCTTGACCCTAGGGGTAGATGTGATTGGCTTATTTTATTGTTTGGTTTTTATTGGGCCTGCGAGCCTTAAGTTTTTGGGCCACTTTGAGCCTTTGTAATAGATTAGGGCTTTACTGTTTTAAATAGTTTAGGATGGAGGCCCATTGCAAAGCAAGGTGGAGGTCCAAGAAGAGTTGAAGGCCATGTATGCATGGTTATTATTGTAATATCTTAGGTCTATTAAGAACCTTTTAGATTGACCAATTGGGCCAACATCATGGCTCGATGATGGCCTGCATATGAGGCTCCTGATCGAAAACATATTGTTGGTCCCAAGTGGTCAGATGAGGTCTAGAGGGGGGGGGGGGGGGAATAGACCTCTTTAAAAATTTGCCTTTTAAAAATTCTCTAACTTTTCTGTCAGCAGACTAAGCTGATCAAGAATCGTAAGCAGACTAAGCTGATCTCGCACAAAGCTTTGAACAGCAGAGTTGACCACTCTTCTGATTTTACTTAGCTGATTTTATCAAAATCAGAGTTCTAAAAATAACTAACTTGCAGCGGATTTATCAAGTGTTTTTCACAAGTAGTTTTCTTAACTTTGAAATAGTTTTATCCCCAGTTTTAACAAGCTCCTTTTAAAACTTTTTCAACAGTTAACCTTTAAGTGTTTTAACTATGCTGTTTCAAATATGCAGAAAATTATGCAAGTAAAAACACAAAAGATTTTTATAGTGGTTATATGGATAGAAATCCTTTAGTCCACTCTTCCAAGTCACTTAGATCTTGGGTTATACTAAATCACACAGATTACAGTATACAATGCTTGTGCCAATCAACAAATGAAAAGGCCACAAGTGCGCAATAGGAAATCACAAAGAAACTCCTATCCTCTGAAGTAATATCACTCACTAAGATGGATATCTACTTCTCACAACACAATTCTAACAAAATCACTCAGATTTGTATGTATATTCTGTTTTCTCTCTATTCTGCTTCGTCAACAGATGACTCGGCTGATGAGTGTTCTGTTCTTGAGTTTGAGACTTAGAAGAATTCTGCTTCAGATTTTTGCTCTCAAAATGTGTTGTATATTCTTCTTCAACTCACGAACTGAACTATTTATACTTGAGATTTAAAAATCTGCCCGTTGAGAGATCGACAGCTGTTCAAATCCTCGAGTACTGGTCCTTTCTGCAGAAACGGCTACATGCGACTGAACACTGTACACTCTGCTGTACTTGCTGTCAGATTGCATTTAATGCACCAATCTGATACGAGGTTTCTCTTCAATCATTTGTCATAAATACCCTTCCTCTTCAGCATTTATTACTCCAAGTGCATTTATTACCGTTGATCAGACTTCTTGATCCCTTCTACTCTGCTGATCGAAATCACTCGTCTGATGTATACTCGGCTGATCCCAAACTTAAACTAATCTTATTTGAGTCGGCTGATAGTTCACCAGTCTGATTCCTTTCTTCAGCAACAGATCAGTAGTCTTCTGGACCATATTTGACTAGTCTGAGATACTTCTTCCTTGGTCAAATATCTTCTAAGGTTTGTACTAAGCTTCCACTTAGCTGATTCTGATGTTTTGGAAATCATCAAAACCTCCCTTCACTTTATGTCTTCCATCTTCATCTTCATCCAACACATATTGTGGTAGCATGCATGCTAGGTTTGTATGTTTTAATTTATTTATTGATTTATATTTATCTTGTATGTGATGTGCGCTAGAATCTAGATCGTAAATAAAAGATAAAGCATAATTTATATGGTGAGATCTCGAGGAGAGTTAGCATGAACTTTCAGACCCGAAAAACCCCTCTTGAATTAAATATTAAGTCATATTGGGTACATTTAAGTTTTAAAGATCCAAGCCTTCCATCAATAGGAACTAGCGTAAGTTGTCTACTTATCGATTAAGGTGATCCAGAGTCTGGCACCCGAGTCGAAGAAAGGGACAATACGCAAAATTCCTTGACTCTTGTTTTCAGTAAACTCGACAAGGATGGGGACTGGTCGGGACATGAATATCGACCGATAACCAATTACGGGGATTTCATGACCAGGCCCATTGCTCATCAAGATTGATGGGTTAGACTTAACGAGTAGTAACACTCATGATGTAGCAATGCTAGATGAGTGCGAAAATCGATGCAAAATAGCTTGAAGGTTGTGTAGAGTTACAATTGGTATAAGTATACCTACCTAGAGAATTAACTGTATGGCCACGAGTCGTGGGTACATTTAATGTCTGCTGGGACGTCAAGACCTACTAAAAAATAAGATTTCCCGAGCAATTAAAGGGGTAATTGTTTCGACAAAATAGTGGGAGAACTTTTTCGAAACTAAGTCCAAAATTCGTTAATTATAAGTATTAAGCATAGACCAGTCAGTTAAACGTTGTCTTCTTTCCATTTGTAGATTATTTAACAATGTCTAAAAATCCATTATATGTCATCCTCGACGCTAATAAATTGAATGGATCAAACTTTGTCGACTGGCTGATAAACTTAAGGATAGTCCTTGACTCCGAGCGTCGGAGCTATGTTGTCGACACACCTATGCCTGCTGCACCTGCAGCAAGAGCTACTGATGAACAACGAACCGCCCATGCCAAAAGGGTTGATGATGATCTTCAGATCGTTGCCGCATGCTAGCTTCAATGTCGAATGAGTTGCAGAAACAGCATGATAAGATGCCTCTTGCTCGAGATATACTTCTCCACCTCCAACAGATGTTTGGAGAGAAGTCTCGTATCGAAAGGTTCGCGACAACTAAGGAGTTGTTCAATCTCAAGATGGCTGAGGGAAGCAGTGTCAAGGATCACTGTCTACGTTTCATCAACCTGGTTTAAAAACTGGGGCGATTGGAAGTAGAACTGCAAGCTGATCTTTGCACTGACCTTCTCCTCCATACTCTGCCTCGCTCGTTCGACCAGTTCGTGTTAAACTTCAACATGGAAGAGAGAAATATCGCTCTCCACGAACTGACCAATCTGTTGGTTACGGCAGAATCAACCCTTAAGAAGAAGAAACCCGTGATGCTCGCTCACCAATCGAAGGCTGCAAAGCCTAAGAAAGGTAAAAAGAAGAAGAAGGTGTTCTCTTCTAAAGCAATCACCAAGGTTGTCGAGAAAAAGCGCAAAAGCCCAGAAGACGAATGTTTCCACTGCAAGAAAGCAGGGCACTGGAAAAGGAACTGCCCAGACTACCTTAAAACGGTAGCCAAATGTATTTTCTTCATTGAAGTTAATATTTCTATTAACTGTGCATCGTGGGTGTTAGAAATCGCAGCTAGTTCTCATATCTACAATGATTTGCAGGTGATGGGAGCAGTAAGAACACTTAAGCCCGGGGATAGGATCCTGCATTTTGGAAACGGAGCAAGGGTTGCTGCAGAGGCTATAGGAGACGTGGACTTAGTGATAGGGAATTCTAGTTTAGTTTTGAAGGATTGTTTATATGTACCAACAATAATCAAAAACATTATTTCTATTCCGTTATTAGATAATGATGGTTTTTGTTTTTCCATTTCGAATGGATCTTTAAGCATAATTAAAAATGGTTTTACTTATGCTAGTGGTACTTTGATAGATGGTCTTTATTCCCTTGAACCAACTAACTCTAACGTCATGCACATTCAATCAAGGAAAAGAAAATATGATAATAACAATCCACAACTTTGGCACGCTAGACTTGGACATATCTCCAAGAGTAGGATCCAAAAGTTGGTTTCTTCTAAGGCTCTTGAAATACAGAACTTAGATGAACTTCCGACCTGTGAGTCGTGTCTCAAAGGAAAGATGTGAAAGGATAGTGCCCTGCAAGCCAATAGATTTTAGCTTGTATAAGGACTATCATGTGATAATCTTTCTCAAGTATAAATGAATTAATACGCTCGTTTGTTTATAGTATGTAAATCAAACAATGGCCAACTTCATCTCTCGCGAATCACTTAAGCGATTGGATGAAATCCTTAGATCACAATAGACTATGGGACGATTCACTTCAGTATGAGTGCAATCATGAAACAGTCTCTAAGGTCGTGATCTTAAAAACGTTCCAAGTCATAGATTCCTGTCGAGACGGGGTATCGAAGGAATCGTTAAGACTTGTGCGAGTATGCATAATTCACATGGAGTGAACTTGTAGCGTTTCATGAGCAAGGCATTTGATGCCAGTGCATATGAGTAGGTGGTTCGATAGGGGATCGAACGCATCGAACGACCCGAACAGAGAAACCCATTGTGGAAGCGCATGTCGCACATCGGCGATGGGATGTTTCTCAAGGCTTATAATAGTGTACGATTTAGTCCTTTGACTTGAGGTGCTAGGGCGAATTCGGTGCACGTGAGTGCGTACTTTAATTTAGGAGCCGATCACTTAGCCTGATCATTGTGCGACTACTTTGGGTACGTAGGATCGTGTACGTGAATGGTTAGCACTAATATGGGATCTACCGACTCAACGTCGTGCGTTGAGAGAATTTCCTATACGTTCTTAGATAATATATTCCGAGAAACCCGTGGCCACGGTCAGTGACGGATTTGGAAAGGGGTTTCCAAATTTAGCAGTCACGCTGGTTATCGAGATAATTAGAGGTGCCGATCAATTCACACACCCTAGGTCTCGATCGGGAAATTAGTCGATAGAGGGACCGTATGTACATGGCACTTATAAGAGGTGAGGTTCACTGAGATCAATTCACCTGAAGTTGGGCCTCATGGGCTTGTGGCTAGACATCGACCATGAGGTGTGGGTACTCATGAATTAATTGTAAGATTAATTATTGAGTGGTTAATTGAAGGTTTTCAATTAATCGGAGCAATTAATAAGCTCACAAATTAAATCACGAAAGTCGTGGGGCCGCGACCAATTGATGGTGAACCTAGAGGGTCACACACAATACAATTGGACTGCAACAAATAATATAAGGAAAGTTTGATTTAATGTGTTAAATCGAAACTGAAGAATTAAAGTGTTAATTCTTGAAGAAGAAAATTAAATATTAATTAAGGAGTTAATTAAAGAGAGAGGGAATTAATTGGATTAATTGGATTAATTTAATTAAAGGTGCAAGACATGGGCCAATTTAATTAATGGCCCATACTAAGTCTTGCACTAAAAGGGCCTTTTAAGGTGGCTATAAAAGGGGATTAAGTTGAGACTAAAACCCTAAGTGCAAAACACAAACCCTAGCCCCCTTTTCTTGAAAAAGGCGCCGCCGCCCCTCTTGGAGAAGAGGAGAAGTCGCTGCCCCTCTCCCACCGCCGCCGACCACCTATCTTGGTTCGGCCGAACCCTGTAGAAATCTATAGGTTCACGAGTTTTCTTCTTCTGATCTTCCATATTTGATTACCCTTGAATCCTAGTTCTGAGCCTGAGGATTCAAAGGGGTTGCATCATTCAATTGGTGTGGATACCGCTAGAGGCACAATACTTGGGGTGCTCCTCTCGAACCAAATCCATCAGATCTGAAAGAAGACCGGAGAAAAACCACCACCTTGCCTGTGGTGAGGTAATTTCGAATTATCCCTCTTTTATTTTGTAAATTGTTGCAAAATTGTATTCAACCTATTCGTATGAGCTAGTGAATAATCCTGTGTTTTTGGGTGTATGAAAAATTTTAAATTCCGCACTGTTGTATGACAATCATACCCCATGAAATCCCAACAGTCTTCAAAATATATATGTATATTTGATTGTTGTGTTCTATGATTTGATTCTTGCTTGTTATGATAAATTATGTGTTCGGGTATTAGCATAATTCGGTTTTGGGCCTAAACTGCAATTTCCGAAAATTTGAGGGCTTATGTGCAAATTGCGATTTTTAAAAAATCTGGACAGAAAGTTAAATTTTGAATTTCTGCAATTCTGGACCAAATTGTAATTTCTGGAATTTTTCAAAATCTGGACTGTTTTGCAATTTACGAAAGGTTAGGGATTGGTTTTGATATTTACGTAAAATCTGGGGTCTGTTTTGCTTTAAACGAAAGTTTCTGGAAATTTTGTTAATTTTCTGCTTTCTGGTCCGATTTGCATGTTCTGGAAATTTTGGGGCTGATTTGTAATTTCCAAATGTTGATGGGTCAAAATGTATTTTTTCGAAAATTCAGGGGGCCGAACTGCAATTTTTCAAAAGTTGAAAAACAGAAACTGATATGTGCACTAAAAGAGTTTTGTATATCCGGAAAGTTAATTTTATCATAATTAGTGGAGACTAGAGTGAGAATCAAGGGGTTATTTTAAAAGAGGTTTTAAAATAAAAAATGGTGAATTGTTTTAAAAGGGGTTTTAAAACTAGAATCTAAAGGTATTTTAAAAGGGAGTTTTAAAATAAGATAAGGAATAAGGAAATATGATTTGCTTGTTTCTTGCTCTACGTGAACTGTTTACGTGGTTTTCGATCGCGCCGAGCCTTGACCCTTAGGGTAGATGTGATTGGTTAATTTTAATTATGTGGTTTTATTGGGCCTGCGAGCCTTAAGTTTTTGGGCCACTTTGAGCCCTTGTAATAGATAGGGCTTTACTGTTTTAAATAGTTTAGGATGGAGGCCCGTTACAAGCAAGGTGGGAGCCCAAGAAGAGTGAAGGCCATGTATGCATGGTAATTTGTGTAATAGCCTAGGTCCTTTAGAACCCAATTAGATTGACCAATTCGGCCAACATCTTTGGCTCGATGATGGCCCGCATAGGAGGCTCCCGATCGAAAACATACTGTGGTAGCATACATGCTAGGTGTGTATGTTTTTATTTACGTATTTATATTTTAGCATGTATGGTGATGCGCGCTAGTAATTTAGATCGTAAATAAAAGATAATGCATAACTGGAACGGTGAGATCTCGAGTAGAGTTACCTCAAACTCTTAAACCCGAAAACCCCCTCTTGAAAATAATATTAAGTCATATTGGATTAAAATAAAATGAAGTATTTATATAAATCCAAGCCTTCCATCAATAGGAACTAGCGTGAGTTGTCCACTTATCGATTAAGGTGATCCAGAGTCTGGCACCCGAGTCGAAGAAAGAGACAATACGCGAAACTCCTTGATTCTCGTTTTTAACTAAACTTGACAAGGGTGGGGACTGGTCGGGACATGAACATCGACCATAACCAAGTTATGGAAATTTCATGACCGGGCCCGTTGCTCATCAAGATTGATGGGTTAGACTTAACAAGTAGTACCACTCATGATGTAGCAGTACTAGATGAGTGCGAAAACCGAGGCAAAATAGCTTGAAGGTTGTGTAGGGACACAATTGGCAATAAGTATGCCTACCTAGGGAATTAATTGTATGGCCGCGAGTCGTGGGTGCAATTAATGTCCGCTGGGACGTCAAGACCTACTAGGAAATAGGATTTCCCGAACAATTGAAGGGGTAATTGTTTCGATAAAATAGTGGGAGAACTTTTACGATAGAAAGTCCAACCTTCGTAGATTATAAGTATTATTCATTAACTAGTCCTCTAGATTTTTGTCTTCTCTTCAGAATAGATATTGAGATATCTATATGAATTGTCCATTTTACTATTTATCCTCGACTTAGAAAATAACTGGATTAAAATATCGATTGGCTTAGAAACTTGGGGATTGTCCTCAATTCCGAAAGTCGAAATCGTGTTCTTAATAATCAACCTATGCCTGATGCATTTTGAGATGATTCTTTAAAGAGGAACGAATCACCTATAGAGTATGGGATCTCAATGATCGTTGCCTCATATAAGCATCAAGATTGAACGAGCTAAAGAAGCGACATAGGAGTATGTCTGAAGCTTCTAAAACAAACCTCCACCTCAAAAGGCTTGTTTTGAGGAGCAGTTTCAAATCATCTGATTCGAGATTTCTAAGGAGTTGTTTAAAACTCGAGAATAAGTGAAGGAACTAATGTCAAGGATCACTGTCCTTGTTTTATCAATCTGGTTGAAAACTGGATCGATTAAACGTAGGCCTGCAAGTGATCTTAACGTTGACTTCCTCCTAAATTCTCCTCCCCGCTCATTCGAACTATTCGTGAAAAACTCTGAACTTATTTGATAAGTTGATCAGGTTTCTCAAAATAACCAAAGTGTTGGTAAAAGGCAAATAAGAGCCTTTTAAAAGGTATACCTGTCATGATTGCTTACACTTCAAGGACTGCAAAGTCAAAGAAGAGTAAAAGGAAGAAGAAAGTGTTCTCTTCCAAAGCAAACGTGAAGGTAGTGGAAAGAACGCAAGTAGCCTAAAAATCAAATTATCCCACTGCACCTAAGAAAGACATTGACAAGTTTAATTGATTAGAAGGTCTAATTAATTAAACAACATATCAATTAAAGAGTTAATTGAGAGCAACATTTCAATTAAAGAGTTAATTGAAAAAGGGAAATGAATCAATTAAAGAGTTAATTGAAAGTAACGTTTCAATTAAAGAGTTAATTGAAAACAAACAAATTGATTGAATTAATTTGTCAAGTTCAATCAATACCAAGATAATACTCCACACATATGGCACGCAAGATTAGGTCGTGTTTCCATAGGAAAGAATCAAAAGTTGGTGTCGTCGATGCTTCTTGAAAAATAGGGCTTAGATGAACTATCAACTTGCGAATCCTGTCTGAAGGAAAAGATGACAAAGTTACCGTTTGCTGGGCATCCGGTGCGTACCAAACAAATTTTTGGATTGGATCCATACGAATGAATGTGGACCACTAAAGTGTTAGTGTGAAGGAGATTACTCATACCTCGTGAGGTTTACTGATGACTTTAGTCATTAGTGATATGTGTATCTTATGATGTACAAATCCGAAACTCTTGAAAAGTTCAAAGAATTTCAAAACGAAGTAGAGAATCAACCAAGGCATAGTATTAAGGCCATTCGATCTAATCGAGGTGGCAAATACTTAAGCTAGAAGTTCCTCGATTATCTTTCTGAGAAAGATATTCTCATACAACGAACTCCTCCTAAGACGCCTCAACCTATTAGAGGGTCTGAAAGAAGAGAATCGAACCTTGTTGGACATGGTTCGATCCGTGATGAGTTTCGTTCAACATCCTTATGCATACTAAGGATTGACCCTAATGATTGCATCGAATATACTGAACAAAGTAACTTCAAAGTTCGTGCCTGCAAAACCCTACCAAGAATGGTGTGGTAAAACACCTCTATACTCTCTCAATTGAGTATGGGGATCTCCTGCCTATGTTAGAAACAAGAAAGGAGATAAATTGGATAGTAGATCCAGTTTGTACAAATTTGTGGGGTATCAAAAGAAATCCGTTTGGATGCCTAATCTACATTCCTAAAGAACAAAGGGTGTTTGTTTCAAGGAATATCCATTTCTTAGAGGATGGCTTCCTCATGAATAGAAATGGTACCCTAGTAGAACATGATGAGGTCCAAGAAGTGGAACTCATCCCCACAAACAGTGGGAGTTAATCCAGAAACTGCTAAACCATCAACGTACACCAGTACTTCGTAGATCTGATCAAGTTCGTGAGAAACTTGAAAGATATGGTTAGACCATATACGAAGAATCTACATTGGATGTAGACGCTCATGTATGGCAAGAGGCCATACAATCCGAAATGGATTCCATCCATTCCAACAAGGTACGGACCTTGGTCGATCCACCCGAGGGAAGTGTCCCTGTAGGTTGCAAATTGATCTTCAAGCGCAAGCTAGGAATGAATGAAGAGGTATTGACCTATAAGACTTGCCTAATGGCAAAAGGTTATACACAAAGGCCTGGAACGGACTTTGATGAAATCTTTTCTCCATTAGCAATGTCTGAATTCATTTGGACTCACATTCATTTTGATAAGAAAGTCAAGGCGTTTGACTTCATTGAAAACAAATGTGAACCTTGAGTGTACAAGAAGTTTAGTGGGAGCTCTTTAAAGTTCATTATTTTTACATGTCGATAACATTATGATTATCTGGGACGATATTGGAATGTTAGCACAGACGGAAGCATGATTGTCCATGCAATTCTCCATGAAAGATTTGAGAGAGACATCTTGCGTACGTATCTATGGAGATAGATCGAAGAAGATGTTGGGACTCTCTCAATCTAAGTACATAGAAACAATACTGAAAATTTTCAGTATGGAAGAATCCAAGTGAGGATTGCTTCTAGTGAGACACTGTATCTCTCATTTCAAATCGATGTGCCCTACATCGAATAAGGAAAAGGAGAATGTCTCAAATACCTTATGTTTCGACAAAAGGTAGCATATGGTATGCTATACTATGTACTAGACCAGACATAGAGTCTGCTCTAAATGCCACGAGCAGTTACTAGTCAAACTCCAGTGAAGAGTACTGGACCACCTTAAAAGATATCCTTAAGCTCTTGAGAAAGACTAAGGATTTGATCTTGGTCTACGGTGGTAGTGGAGAATTGAAATTCGAAGGATTTACTGATTCGAGTTTCCAGTCTGATGTGGATGAATATATATATATCCAATTTTGGATAAATATTTTGCCTCAATGGGGTAACGGTAAGTTGGAAAGGTTCCAAGGAAAGCACCGTTGCCATCTTAACCACTGAAGCAAGATATATCGCAGCAAAGAGTGCAGCGTAAGAAAGTGTTTGGATGAAAAACTTCATCCAAAAGTTGGATGTAGTGCCTAGCATTGCGAAGCTCGTGGTAATCTTCTATGATAACAATGGAGCTATTGCTAAAGCAAAGGACTCGAGATCTCACCAGAAATCTAAACACAATGAGAGAAAAGTACCATTTGATTAGAGAAATCATTGGTAGAGTTGACGCACATAATGGATCGCGTCGACTCGAAAGACAATCTAGCGGATCCACTAGTAGAGCCTTTGTCACAAAAGGAGTTCGAAGAACATCTTTGGAAGATGGGTCTTAGAAGCGTTTGTGATTGGCTTTAGGGCAAGTGGGAGATTGAAAGGATAGTGCCCTGCAAGCTAATAGATTTTAGCTTGTATAAGGACTATCATATGATAAGCTTTCTCTAGTATAAATGAATTAATACGCTCGTTTGTTTATAGTATGTAAATCAAACAATGGCCAACTTCATCTCTCGCGAATCACTTAAGCGATTGGATGAAATCCTTAGATCACAATAGACTATGGGACGATTCACTTCAGTATGAGTGCAATCATGAAACAGTCTCTAAGGTCGTGATCTTAAAAACGTTCCAAGTCATAGATTCCTGTCGAGACGAGGTATCGAAGGAATCGTTAAGACTTGTACGAGTATGCATGATTCATATGGAGTGAACTTGTAGCGTTTCATGAGCAAGGCATTTGATGCCAGTGCATATGAGTAGGTGGTTCGATAGGGGATCGAACGCATCGAACGACCCGAACAGAGAAACCCATTGTGGAAGCGCATGTCGCACATCGGCGATGGGATGTTTCTCAAGGCTTATAATAGTGTACAATTTAGTCCTTTGACTTGAGGTGCTAGGACGAATTCGGTGCACGTGAGTGCGTACTTTAATTTAGGAGCCGATCACTTAGCCTGATCATTGTGCGACTACTTTGGGTACGTAGGATCGTGTACGCGAATGGTTAGCACTAATATGGGATCTACCGACTCAACGTAGTGCGTTGAGAGAATTTCCTATACGTTCTAAGATAATATATTCCGAGAAACCCGTGGCCACGGTCAGTGACGGATTTGGAAAGGGGTTTTCAAATTTAACAGTCACGCTGGAATTATTATCCTGAATTAGAAAGTATAGTTATCGAGATAATTAGAGGTGCCGATCAATTCACACACCCTAGGTCTCGATCGGGAAATTAGTCGATAGAGGAACCGTATGTACATGGCACTTATAAGAGGTGAGGTTCACTGATATCAATTCACCTAAAGTTGAGCCTCATGGGCTTGTGGCTAGACATCGACCATGAGGTGTGGGTACTCATGAATTAATTGTAAGATTAATTCTTGAGTGGTTAATTGAAGGTGTTCAATTAATCGGAGCAATTAATAAGCTCACAAATTAAATCACGAAAGTCGTGGGCCCGTGGCCAATTGATGGTGAACCTAGAGGGTCACACACAATACAATTGGACTGCAACAAATCATATAAGGAAAGTATGATTTAATGTGTTAAATCGAAACTGAAGAATTAAAGTGTTAATTCTTGAAGAAGAAAATTAAATATTAATTAAGGAGTTAATTAAAGGGAGAGGGAATTAAATGGATTAATTGGATTAATTTGATTAAAGGTGCAAGACATGGACCAATTTAATTAATGGCCCATACTAAGTCTTGCACTAAAAGGGCCTTTTAAGGTGGCTATAAAAGGGGATTAAGTTGAGACTAAAACCCTAAGTGCAAAACACAAACCCTAGCCCCCTTTTCTTGAAAAAGGGCCCCCCCCCCCCCCCCCTCTTGGAGAAGAGGAGAAGTCGCTGCCCCTCTCCCACCGCCGCCGACCACCTATCTTGGTTCGGCCGAACCCTGTAGAAATCTATAGGGTTCACGAGTTTTCTTCTTCTGATCTTCCATATTTGATTACCCTTGAATCCTAGTTCTGAGCCTGAGGATTCAAAGGGGTTGCATCATTCAATTGGTGTGGATACCGCTAGAGGCACAACACTTGGGGTGCTCCTCTGGAACCAAATCCATCAGATCTGAAAGAAGACCGGAGAAAAACCACCACCTTGCCTGTGGTGAGGTAATTTCGAATTATACCTCTTTTATTTTATAAATTGTTGCAAAATTGTATTCAACCTATTCGTATGAGCTAGTGAATAATCCTGTGTTTTTGGGTGTATGAAAAATTTTAAATTCCGCACTGTTGTATGACAATCATACCCCATGAAATCCCAACAAGATGACCATATATTCTTTCACAGGGAATCCAGAGCGAACCAAACAAAGATTTGATCCATACTGACGTTTGTGGACCACTGAGTGTCAGTGCGAGAGGAGGATTCTCCTACATCGTAACATTCACTGATGACTTCCGTCGTTATGTATATGTATACTTAATGAAATACAAATCCGAGACTTTTGAAAAGTCCAAAGAATTTCAAATGGAAGTAGAAAACCAATTGGGACACAGTATTAAAGCACTTCAATTTGATCGAGGTGGAGAATACTTAAGTCAAGAATTCCTCGATTATCGTACAGAGAATGGGATTCTCTCATAGGGAACTCCTCCTAGGACACCTCAACTCAATGGAGTGTCTGAAAGAAGGAATCGAACTTTGTTGGACATGGTTCGTTCCATGATGAGTTTCGTTGAACTTCCTTTTTCGTTTTGGGGCTTAGCCCTCTTATCTACTTCAAAGATACTAAACATAGTACCTTCAAAGTCAGTGCCTACGACACCACACCAAGAATGGTATGGTAAAGCAACCGTGTATTCGTACTTGCAAGTATGGGGATCTCCTGCCTATGTTAGGAACAAGGAATGAGATAAACTGGATAGTAGATCTAGTTTGTGCAAATTTGTGGGGTATCCAAAGGAATCCATTGGATACCTGTTTTACGATCCTAAAGAACGAAAGACATTTGTATCTAGGAACGCCCACTTCTTAGAGGATGATTTCCTCACCAAAAGAAATGGGACAATCGTAGAACATGATGAAGTCCAAGATTCGGACCCATCCTCACAAATAGTGGGAGTTGATCCTAAAACTACTGAACCATCTAGTACACCAGTACTTCGTAGATCCGATCGAAATTTGTAAGGAACCAGAAAGGTTTGGTTTCATTCACGAAAATGATAAGTTGGATAGTGATCCAAGGACTTACGGAGAAGTTATGTCTGACATAGAATCGGGTACGTGGCTCGAAGCCATGCAATCTGAAATGGATTTCATGCATTCCAACAAGGTATGGACCTTGGTTGATCCACTTGAGGGAACTGTCCCTGTAGGTTGTAAATGGATCTTCAAGCACAAGCTTGGAATGAATGGAGAGGTTTTAACTCATAAGGCTCGCCTAGTGGCGAAAGGTTGTTAGTCCCAAAAGTCGTCAATGAGGTCTAGAGGGGGGGGTGAATAGACCTCTAAAAACTTTAAAACTTTTTCTGTCAGCAGACTAAGCTGATCTAGGATTCGTAAGACTACTAAGCTGTTCGCGCACAAAGCTTTGAGCAGCAGAGTTGACCACTCATCTGATTTCACTCAGCTGATTCAGATGAAATATCAGAGTTTTAGAAACTAGTTGGCAGCGGATTTGTCAAGTGTTTTTCAACCAATCTGTTCCTCTTTAAGTGTTCTCACACAAAAGATTTTATCCCCAGTTTTTGCAACTCCTTTTAAAATCTTTTGGTTCAGTTCGTATGTTTGAGTTCTTTTGAAAATATGCAAAGTAAACAACAGTAAATCAAACACACATAATTTTATAGTGGTTATATGGATGAAAATCATTTAGTCCACTCTTCCAATCACACAGATCTTGGGTTATACTAGAAAACACAAAGTTAACAGTATACAATGCTTGCGCTAGACAACAAATGAAATAGACACAAGTGCGCTGTAAGAAATCACACAGAAATCCTACTCTCCGAAGCTAGACCACTCACTTAGACGGATCTACACTCCTCACGCTATTTTCAGTATAGGAGGTCACAAAGAAAACCTACACTAAGAAGCTATATCACTTCAAACAGATGGATATACACTCCTCTCTCTTTTCAGTTGAAAGTCACTCAGACAGACAACGTGAGTTCTGTGTTCTTCAACGAAAAGCTTCGTCAACAAATGACTAGGCTTGTGATCAGACGACTCAACTGATGGATCTTGCTCTATAGATGTGATCTTGAATTTTGCAAGTCTCTCTTTAGATCTTCAGTCAGTCTTCTATTTATACTCTCGGATTTGAATTTTTGCCCGTTGAAGGAAGGCGAAATTACTCTTTAATCCCTGAGCAACGGTCTTATTCTCTGACGGCAGCTTTTGCTTTTGCAGACTATCCTCTGTACACTCTGCTGTACGGATATTCACTTTATGTTCAGTCGCAGTCGCATCTAAGTCTTCAGATTTAGTCTTCATACCTTAAGATGGAAATTTATTGATCTGATACAACTTTCAAAAAAATACCAATAGTTGGTTCTTTTCCCCTTTCTGATCTTCTGCTTAAAGGGTTCTTAGTTGCATCCTTTATCTTCCCCCTTTTTGTCATCAACGCCAATACTTGAGTTGCATCTCTTCTTCCCCTTTTTCTCTTTATAGGATTGCAAACTTAGTATGCTGAAGACAGGTAGGTAAGTACTAGGCTGATCGAGGTAGTCTTCGTTGCTGTTTATCACTCCAGCTAGAAAATTCCCCTAACTTCAAGAATTTTTACCACTTGATACCATTTGTGGTCTGATTCCACTTGTAGTCTGATACAACTTTTAGTCTGATACTACTTGTATGAATGTAAATCAGATTAGTCAGCTGATACCACTTGTTAATGTGATAATACTTGCTGATACCACTTGGTGTAGTACATCCTTGAATATCACTTGGCTGTTGAGTTCCAATCGGCTGATGAGAAGCAGTCTTCTGATAGCTTCATTTTGACTTATTGAAAACTTCATCTTTATTCAGGAGTACCGCTAGTCGTACACGTTCCCCCTAAGTTCAAGAGTTTGTAGTCAAGCAGTCTGATGAGAGTCAGTCTTGACAAACACTCAGCCGTTGAATTCCAGTAAGCTGTTTTGAGGTTGATCTTCTGATGTGTTCCCCCTGAGCTTATGAATCCAAAATCAACAAACCGATTTCAACTTTTAAGAGCTGAAACACTTTTGTCACATGGTTGACTGATACCGCACTTGTTGGTGATACTGCTTGTTACGATCAGTTGTTGGTCTCTAATACCACTTGTTATTCTTTGATAATCTTCAACTTTTCAACAATCTTGCTTTCCTTGAAATCTCCAAATGTAGAGTCTACCCCTTGAATTATACCAATTGTTGATACCATTTATTTGATAACACTAGTTGGTATATGCTTGTTGGTGAGACCACTTGTTGAACTTGGTGAAATTTGCAAGGCAGTCAACTCATCTTTGTCATCTCACATGTACTTCACCTGTAAAACATATGACAATTTTTGGTAACCCTTGTTTATTGGGTCCAGCATGGTTAGTATAACCTTTAACATGTGATGATCTAGTGACTTATGTTTTATCATGATAATACCACTTGTTGGTCATGATTAAAACAATGCTCATAAGCAAGGTAAGATGTATGAAATATGTGATAAGCATGCATATTGAAATAAGGATGGCAATCAGTACAATGAACATGATCAACATGATAATATGAATAAGCATAGTGCATGTCATATTAGCAATTATCATAATGTGATTCAAATTCTTGCCAGATAATTCATTTTTGCCTCAATTTCTTACCTGAGTTATTTAATAACTCTCCTTAGATTCAGCAGACTTTGACATTTTAATTTTACTCCTATCAGCAGCCTATTTCAGCTTACTCGGCTGATGGGTTTTAATAGTCTGATTAGTCTTAGGTAGCTTACTAGGTTTTCTAACCTATTGAGCATCAGTAGACTTCTTCTTTTAAGTCTCTGATTTCTTTTTATTTAGAGAATGATGCAATTTCTTCTTTTAAGTTCATTTAATACTTTCTAAACGAATTGCATACTCAGCTTTTAGAGTTTCATTCTCATGCTCAAGCTTTTTGTAGTCAGCTGATTCTTGAGGTTTTTCAACCTGAAGTTTTAGTGATCTTATTTGCTCTTTTCAACAGAGTTTTCTCTTCATTAAGCTTGGCAAATGCACAAACAATATTTGAATTTGTAATTGAGCATTTATTCAAACGATTCAAATAGTGCATTTCATTAATAAGTAGAAGTTACCTCAGTTTTCAGAATAATCAAATTCTATGGCAATTAAGCATAAGGTTTCAGGTACTTCTTCAAATTCTTTATCAGACGATTGACGGTCTGAATAAGATGTGCAGGAGTTTATTAGCTTTGCTGCATCAGCTAACTTTGATTTGCTCTTACTTAGCTTACGCTCCTTTTTGGCACGCTTTTCCTTTTCAGCAAACTTCTCAGATGATGAGTGTGGATGATCTTTGATCAAGAGTCCATACTCTTCTTCATTGTTGTCTCTAAGTTTTGCTTTGGAGGAATCCTTGTTTTCCTGAAAATGATCAGAAGAAGATGAAGTAGCATTTTTATATTTTAATTTCATTTTCTTCTTGTAGACCTTCTCAAAATCATTTAGCAGCAGGGTAACGTCGTCAGCAGTGTAGACTTTTTCTGAACTCAGCAGAGTCTTCTGTTTTGACTTGTCTGCTGATTTTCTTGACTTGTCTAACGCCATTAGAGCAGCAGTAGGGTCTGAACTGGTTGACACTTCTAATCCCATTCTTGGCATCTTGTACTCATACGCTTTGAGGGAGCAGAACAGTTCGGAAAGAGAAATCTTCTCGAAATCCCTTGATTCTTCCATGGCTGTCACCTTCATGTTGAATTTGGGTGGCAAGGCCTTGAGAACCTTTGCTGTAATTCCGATCGAGGTGACAACCTTGCCGTCGATCAAAAACCTCCGAGCAGGTTGGTAATGTTGGTCCCAAGTGGTCAGATGAGGTCTAGAGGGGGAGGGGGGGGGGTGAATATACCTCTGAAAATTTTAACTTAAAAATTTCTCCAACTTTTTCTATGAGCAGACTAAGCTGTTCAAGATTAGTAAGTTGACTAAGCTGATCAAGATTAGTAAGTTAACTAAGCTGATCGCGCACAAAGCTTTGAGCAACAGAGTAGACCACTCTTCTGATATGACTTAGCTGCTTTTGATAAAATCAGAGTTTTAAGCAGATTACTTCCAGCGGATTTTATAAATGTTTTTCACAAGTAAATTTTCTTAACTTAGAAAAGGTTTTGTCCCCAGTTTTTGATATCTCCTTTTAAAATCTTTTCAATAGTTAACTTAAGTGTTTAGTATGCTTTTTGAAAATATGCAAGTGTAAACACCAGAATTTTTATAGCGGTTATATGGATAAAATCCTTTAGTCCACTCTTCCAAGTCACTAAGATCTTGAGTTTTACTATAATCACACAGATCTTGAGTTGAACATCCACTGTCCAAGTACCATTTCTTTTCTACTTTACTCCTAAACCTAATCCTAACCTACAAAACAAAACAAAATTGTTTTAGGTACCCTTTATTGAGAGGGTCCTGAAGGATTAGTTTCACCTTTGACAACCCAAGATGTTGAAGTCTTAGGCTTCTTAGGCTTTTGAGTTTTAGCAGGAGCATGACCAACTTTTTCTTCATATATTGATAATCATTATGATGTGGATAATGCTCATAAGCAGGGTAGGGTGCATGATAAGTAGGGTATGCATGCATTGGATGAGCAGGATAAGTAGCATAGTAAGGTGGAAACTGAGGTGCATGATATAATGGTGGATATGCAGTAGGTTGCACATAATAGGATGACTCATTTCCATACCAATCATTTTGATTTTTCTTGTTTTTATGCTTCTTTGGTTTGCTTTTTGCTTGTTCATTGACAGACGACTTAGTTTTATTACTAGTCTGATTGGTTTTACTGTTATCAGCAGACTTCCTAGGACTCTGCTGTTTAACTTTGCCAGTCTGTTTATCTATCTTAAGCTCTTTGCTCTTTTTAGCCTTAGGAGCTTTCTTCTCCTTTAATTCTTTCTCAGGTGAAGCAGGTTTAGTAGTCTGAACATACAAGATGACCTTACTATTGTTAGCAGATATGAATTTTTCAGTATGGTTCAGTTCTATCTTTTCCTGTTCTAAAGGTTGTTTTTGTTTACTAAGCGTGTTATCTAATTCAACAAAAGACTTATCATGAGATTATATGACTTTCTCCAGTTCCATGATTTTACCCTTATAAACTTCACATTCAGCTTTCAGAGACTCATTCTCTTACTCAAGCAGTTTATATTCAGCTGATTCTTGTGGTTTTTCAACCTGAAGTTTCAGTGAAGTATTTTGCTCTTTTAGCATAGTCATCTCTTCCTTAAGCTTTGCAAATGCAGTAGCAATGCTTGAGTTATTTAACATCATTTGCTCAAATGAATTAAATAGCTCATTTTTAGCAGGAGTTACCTCATCATCAGATGACTCTGAATCTTTGGCCATTAAACAAAGTAGTGCAGGTTGTTCATCTTCAGTAGAGTTGTCATCAGACGTCTCTGAATCTGAATCAGACGAGTAGGTGACAGCCATCTTTTCAGCTTCTGCCATTAGCACTTTACTTTTGTTGTACCTTTTCTCTTTTCTGAGTTTCTTTTCTTACTCAGTGTACTTCTCAGCTTTAGGATATGGGCAGTCCTTGATGAAATGTCCCAATTTCCTGCAATTATAGCACATTAGTTTGGATTTATAATTATCCTTACTATCATGAGAATATGAGGTAGGGTTAGAAGTAGAAGCATTGTTGTATTTGTTCTTCATTTTTCTCTTGTAGAACTTCTTGAATCCATTCAACAACAGTGCAACGTCACCAGCAGTGTACTACTTTTTGTTGAGCAACATGGTCTCATCAGATGAGTCCATTTCTTTACTTTTGTTTGCTGATCATCTTGAATTATCAGCAGCAACCAGTGCAGCTGTGGGACTAGAAGTTGAGGTTTCTTCTATACCCATCCTTGGCAGTTTATACTCGTATGCCTTGAGTACAAAAAATAGCTCGGTGAGAGAGATCTTCCCCAGATCCCTTGATTCTTCCATAGTTGTGATCTTCATGTTAAACTTAGGAGGTAGCTCCTTCAGAACTTTTGCAGTGATCTCCTTTTTTGTGAAGGTATTTCCCAATTTTAAAACTTCATTCAGCGTTCTGGTGAACCTTGTATCCATCTGATCAATGGTCTCTCCAGACTTCATCTTGAAGTTTTCCAACTTTTCAAGAGCTATGCTCAAGTTGTGCTCTTTTATGGCGTCGTTTCCTTCGCTCATGTCACGAACCTTGTCCCACATTTCTTTTGCAGTCTTGCAATGCTTGACCTTGTCAAAACGGTCATTGTCTAGGGCTCTGGTCATGATGAAACGGCCAACTTTATCAAGATTGAACAGCTTGACTTTCTCAGTTGTCATCTCATCAAGCTCTTTATTCACCACTGTTTCTACATCATCTAATTTGATGGTCTTGGTGATTTTGAAAGGACCTTTAGTTATGCACATGTACATATTATCGTTATAAGCAGCAAGGAAGATTTCCATGCGGATCTTCCAGTCCTCAAAACTAATACCGCCAATGTGGGGAACATGGCTGATACAATCCATTTTTCAAAAAGTTTTATTTTTCAAAGTATGCACTTTTGAAAACTTTTCAAACCATTGAAAAACACACTAGGATCAAGCTCGTTGATAAGGCAAATGATTCAAATGAACCACCTGCTCTGATACCACTTGTTGGTCCCAAGTGGTCAGATGAGGTCTAGAATGGGGAGGGGGAGGGGGAGGGGGAGGGGGGGGAGGGGGTGTTGAATAGACCTCTGAAAATTTTAACTTAAAAATTTATCCAACTTTTTCTATGAGCAGACTAAGATGATCAAGATTAGTAAGTTGATTAAGCTGATCGTGCACAAAGCTTTGAATAGCAGAGTAGACCACTCTTCTGATTTGACTTAGCTGATTTTGATAAAATCAGAGCTTTAAGCAGATTAACTTGCAGCGGATTTTATAAGTGTTTTCACAAGTAAATTTTCTTAACTTAGAAAATGTTTTGTCCCCAGTTTTTGCAATCTCCTTTTAAAATCTTTTCAACAGTTAACTTAAGTGTTTAGTATGCTTTTTGAAAATATGCAAGAAAATAATGCAAGTGTAAACACCAGAATTTTTATAGTGGTTATATGGATAAAAATCCTTTAGTCCACTCATCCAAGTCACTAAGATCTTGGGTTATACTATAATCACACAGATTACAATATACAATGTTTGCGCCAAACAATAAATGAAATGGCCACAAGTGCGCAATAGGAAATCACAAAGAAAACATATCCTCTGAAGTAATATCACTCACTAAGATGGATATCTACTTCTCACAACACTTCTCTAAAAAAATCACATAGATTTATGTGTATATCCTTTTATCTCTCGCTTCTACTTTTGTCAACAGATGACTAGGCTGATGAGTGTTCTGTTCTTGAGTTTTGAGACTTCGAATAATTCTGCTTTAAAATTTGCTCTCAGTTGTGTTGCTTCTTCAGAGATTCATCTCTAACTCTTGAACTTGAACTATTTATAGTTGATGTTTGAAAATCTGCCCGTTGAGAGATCGACAGGTGTCCAAATCCTCGAGTACTGGTCCTATTTTCAGGAACGGCTACCAGCGACTGAATACTGTACACTCTGCTGTACTTTCTGTTAGTTACATTTAATGCACTCTGCTGATCCGAGGTTTCTCTTCAATCATTTGTCCTAAATACCCTTCCTCTTCAACATTTATTACTTCAGGTGCATTTATTACCGTTGTAATAACTTCTGATCACTTCCACTTTGCTGATCGAATCCATTCGTCTGATGAACACTTGGCTGATCCCAAACCGAACTCATCTGATTCGAGTCTGCTGAAAATCCACCAGTCTGATCCGAATGCAGCAACATGTCAGTAGTCTTCTGGACCATAAGATTTGACCCTTCTGATTTGGCTTCTTACTTGGTCAAAAACCTTCTAAGGGATTGACTAAGTTTCCATTACTTAGCTGATGATGATGTTTTGGAAATCATCAAAACCTCCCTTCACTTTTAAGTCTCTATCTTCATCTTTATCTAACAGGTAACGTAAGACAGGCAAGAACTAATGTTTGCCCTGAACAAAAGGATGCTCAGGCAAGAGCCTTTACTCGTCCTGAGCAACAACAAACTAAAGAACGTACTATCATTCCATTTGACGATAGTGTGATACCCAGCGGCAATGATGCCAGAGCTAACATGAGAGTCTCCGAGAGAGACCTTGAGCGTATGGTCGAGGAACGGGTGGCGCAGCGGTTAGCTGTGGAGAGACAACCTTGGCCTCGATCTCGAGAAGTGCGGGATAGTATAGCTAATTGCTCACCGTTCTGTGAGGAAATCAGAGAAACAGTAGCATGTGGACCATTGCCAGGTCGTCTACCGAGATACGATGGGACTGGAGACCCTCATGATTATGTGTTAAGTTTTATGAACATAATGAATTTATATGCCCATTCATCGGAATATACCGCTAAAATGATGGTAACTACATTGGAAGGTCTAGCCTTAGACTGGGTCGGAAAACAACCTCCGAACTCAATATCTAGCCTTAAGGAGCTATGTAATAAACTCGAGCAACAGTTCGCCAGTCAAAGAAGGCAGAAGCTCCCAATGAGTTATCTAGGCACAATCCAATAACACGACGGCGAAGCACTGAGAAACTGGCTAGGATGTTTTAACGTTGAGTTATTGAAGATTGATTCCTTGAATATCGACTACATAGTTTCTACTTTATTCGAGTTGACAAAGAACAAGCAGTTCGGAAACGCGCTATGCAGGAAACAGTAACGTTCGCAGAAATAATGACCTTAGCCTCTAAGTATATGACTCAAGAAGAGATGAATTTGATCAATGATCAAAATAAGATGAAGAGTTCGGGGCCAAAGAAATTCGACAGGGCATCGATCCCGAAACCAGCAGATTATGACCGCTCACATCGAAGGAGCAATGTTTTACAGAGGATGGACTATGGAGGTCTGGAGTCTAATATAAGATCTAATATCTACGTTAGGCCTCCTTCGCCGAATCAAGCACAAAAGAGGGAATAAGAACTACGCAGTGAATTTATGCCGTTATTATGAAAAATAGAACTCCAATTTTTATGTAGTACTTTAAGTTTTGGATATTTTTATTTTAGACTTCGATCCTTCTTAGCTATTCATGAAAAAAACGCTTATGCTTTGAATTTTGCTTTACATTTAAATCGTTACGGTATCCATTTCGGCTCATTTTTGAACTCCAGTTATCGACCTACAAGGATTAAAATCATTAGCTGATACACAATCCAAAAGAGTTAAAGAGTAAAATCTATTGATATTACTTTAGGCTCGAAATTAACAAGAGTAAAATCTGTTGATATAACTCTTGATGGAAATTTCTGAAGAATATTGAACAGAGTTGTGAGTAAAATCTGTTGATATAACTCGTTGCTCCTCAAATTTGAAGAAAGGGTGAAGAGTAAAATCTTTTGATACAATCTCTATGCTCGGTATTGAAGAAAAAGATGAGTAAAACCAGCAATTTGGTATAAACTCCTTGATCGAAGAAGATGAGTAAAACCATTAAACATTTTGGTTTAACTCTATGCTCAAAATTTACAAGAATAAAATCTATTGATATAAACTCATGACTGAAAAAGATGAGTCAAACCATTAATTTTTGGTATAAACTCCTTGATCGAAGAAAAATAAGGAGTAAAACCATTAATTTGGTATAAACTCCTTGATCGAAAATGTTGAGTAAAATCTGTTGATATAACTCTGTGATCGAAATCAGGCAAGAATTTTTGTTCGTCCTGAGGATCAAAATTATTGAGTAAAACCATTAATTTGGTATAAACTCTTGGACGAAAAATGAGTAAAACTATTAATTTGGTATAAACTCTTGATCGAAAAATAAGGAGTAAAACCATTAATTTGATATAAAACTATTTGATCGAAATATTGAGCATAAACCTTCGATCGGTAAAGCTCGATCTAGGATGTATGATCTACGATCTCTAAAGGGATAAAACCATTAAGTTGGTAAAAAATCAGATTTATGAGCATAAATTGTCGATCAATAAAGCTTGATCCACAATCTTCGATCCACGATCTTCGATGAACGATCTCCAAAGGGTAAAAACCAATAATTGGTATACAATCCATTTATTGATTTGAGTAAAACCGTTAGTTCGGTATACACTCAACGATCTACAAGGACTACAAAACTAAAGCTTAGACCGTTAAATTGGTATGGATTCAAGATAAATAAGATAATTTGTATGAGATCGACAATAGTCAATTGACCTTCGATACTATGACCTGTGAAACGGATGCTTTGGAGGAGTAAAGCTTTTAAATGAACAGTCAACATCTACCTAGCTCATTCAAAGAAAATGAAGACGACGGAGATTTTAGGAGCAAACACTTTATTAAGAATGAGAAAGCGTATGCTCGATCTCTAAAGATCGACTGGGATTCATAAATCCTATACAGATACAGATCTACGCTATTACAACTATGAGGCTAACTAGTCTCGGAGGTCTTCTAAAAATTGATCGAAATTTGAGCTGCCAAGCCTCTATTTTGTGCTTCCAGTTTTATGTTCGATCTCGGCATCATTCGGGATGACAAGATCTTGTTTCCTTTCTGAGGTTGACATTTTGGCTAAGAAGGGTCGAAGAATTGCCCTGTTTGCAGAAATATCGACTTATGGAATTTTTTAACTACTCCGATATCACTGCTGTTTATATGGGTAAATGGTAATGACGATTTAGGCATCGGCTTGTAGGCGACGATTCATTTTCCCACATCATAAAATTACCACTCCAGCCCTTCAAGAGGTTATGGAATGTTAAGAGCTACTAGCATATAGGTTATTTACTTCAACAATCAGTATATCTCAACGGATATTTACTCTTTTTCCCTTGGTTGGTTTTTATCCCAATGGGTTTTTCCGAGCAAGATTTTTAACGAGGCATGTCAAAGGTATGCAGCAGGAAGCATTTCAAAGGCTTATTTTTACTTCTCCGAGCTACAACTACACTTTCGCTTGAGAAGTGGGGGAGTACTGATGGGGGCTATTTCGTATTTAGCCAGCTCGTATTCTTCGACGTGACCAAGATCGATCTGGAACGCTTCAATCCCGATCAGTCCTCATCATTATCGATCAAGCCTAGAAGAAGTATAACTCGACACTTCATATGATGTATCATCTGATTGACCTCGCTACAAACAATACATGGGCCGTACTAAGACTCCTATGGGCTTTAGAATTCTATTTTATTAGGGCAACGCATGTTAGCCTATAAATATAAGAATAATTAATGTAAGAGGGGGGCTTCAGACTTTTGGTCTTCTACGCTTATTTAACTATACACTAGCTCAATACTTTAGCTCAATAAAACACCTAGTTATCATATTCTTTGTATTTCACCATGCTTAGTAGATTGGCCAGGCCCTATACTTTTTGTAATCGAGATCAATTATACTTAATAAAGCACGAGTTCTCTCTTATTGTTGATTAGTTTGTTATTCTATTGATCTTACCCTACACACGAAATTCGATTGAGTTTAGACTTAGAGATTTTTGCTCGCAGAATTCTCTCTTGTGTTGTGTTGCCTTTAACTCTTGAATTTTGATCTATTTATACTCGAGATTTGAATTATGTCCGTTGAAGTGAGACAAAATTTCTAGTTAATCCTTGAGTAACGATCATAATTCTGAACAGCGACCTGCAACTGTTCATTGTACACTCTGATGTACGTAATGTACTTTCCTGTCAGTCGCATTAAGGAACTATGTTGATCCGAAGTAATTTGAATTTATATCTCCAATCATTTTCCATTAATACCCTTCTAAGACAGTATTTATTACACCAAGTGCATTTATTACCATTGAAATGACTTCTGACCCTTCTTACTTAGCTGATGAAATCGATTATGCTAATTGCCACTCTGCTGAATCTCTATCGAACTCATATGACTTGACTCTGCTAAAAACCACCAAACTGATCATCATTGGTTTGAGATTCCCACTTAGCTTATTCGGTCGCTTGTCTTCCATACCGTGATTCAATCTTCTACTGATCTGATTTTCACTTGTCTTTCAGATTGAATCTTCAAAGGTTTACTAAGCTTCCACTTAGCTGATGACACTTTTCATTTTTGTTATCATCAAAACCTTCCTCTAAATTCTTCAGCTTCATCCAACAATAGGTTTAGAGGAGACACCTAAAAAATATGAGTTACATAAGTTGCAAGTCTTCACTGTCCACTACCTAATCTCATTATAATGACTTATTAAAGTAGTATATCAGTTGACATCCATTACTATTATATAATTTATAGCAGACAATTTTTCACATCACATTTCAATTTTCAAAACTCACTTGCTATCTTGTTAGTTATAATTTGGGTTTTCGGTATTTTGCACCCTAGAAATATAGTATTTTGACACTTTGCACCCTAGTTAAAAAGTTTTGACAATTCATACCATGAAAATACAATTCATTTGACACTTTGCACCCTAGAGTGTGTTTTAGTGAGAAAATTTATTGGTGGAGGGTATAATAGTCATTTTCAAATATTTCTTGGCACTTTGCACCCTAGTGTGTATTTTAGTGAGAAATTTTTTGGGTGGGTATAATAGTCATTTTCAAATATTTCTTGGCACTTTGCACCCTGAAAATATAGATTTTGACACTTTGCACCCTACAAGTATAGAATGTTCGCACTTTACACCCTAAAAATATAAAACTTTGGCACATTCCACCCCGATTCAAAAAAATTTGGCACTTTGAACTTTAGAATATGTTTTTTGGTATTCTACACCCTAATATGTTTTCCTTTGAAAAAATACCCTGAATCTTGTCGATGGAAAGATAAAATGGTCATTTTCAATGCACAACAAAAAAAATTCGACTTCAATCACAAAATTAACCATAGTGTTATTTTTTTTTATTTTTTTGCAAATTATATGTACACTTTGTCCTTTAACAGGCACTCATTGCATAATTGTAAAATTTATACAAAAATTACACAATTGATACAAGTTTTATTTTTCTACTTTCCATAAAATAAAAGTATTAATTAAATTTTAATATTCTGATTTTTACAGCATTTTTCTCTTGATAAAGTAATCAGATTATTTAGTAATTTTATTGACATGGTAAATCTTAAATATCTTATTTTTTGAACAAAAAAAAATCATGAACATGTCATGCTTAATTTTATATTAGTTTTGAATAACTTATTTTTACATTTCTCTAAGTAAAACTTAGGTCAAGGAAAAGAAGACGTTGCCTTCATGTTGTTTCTTAGCATTCTCTAGATTGTTTAAATTGTAATACGTTAATAAAGCTAATACCTTATCATATGATATTGTTGTTATGAGATTCACGTGTAATTGTTCCTAAATTTGTGTACAAGACATACTTTACAACTCTACAATTATTATCTGCTATCATGTCAAATATAGGAAACAAAAAAGAAAAAAGAGTTCTTACCTAATTACTAATAGCTAGTAATTTGGTTAAAATAAAACATGTGCTAAAAATTTTAAGTCGGGATGGAAAGTTTAGAAAGTTCATTTTTCAGGGTGTAATGTATTAACAATCTTATTTTCAGGGTGTATAATGCCCAAAATATATGGGTATGTTTGTTTGGCGTTTCCCAAAATTATTTCGTGTTTGAAAAATACCAAACAAACATGTTTTCTATTTTTTGAAACAAATTTTTCACCTCTCAGTTTTCTCAAATTACTCCCTCAAAAGCCAAATAAAAAAATAATTTTTTTATCTTTAAACAAAACCTATACAAACTCTACTCCGATTTGAAATAAAATAACCTATCTCTTACACAATTTATTTCACATAACAGACATGATTTGACATAAAGTCTTATACATCTTACACCTACAACCTAACTCTTCCCAAAAAACCTACACATACTTTATTTATCAAACCACTCTCTCAAAACCCAAACAAACAACATTACGCTAATCGAGATTATTTCACAAACTTTCACTACTCTCCCAAACACCAAACAAACATGCCATATAGGATGCAAAGTGCCAAAAATATGGAAATAACTATTATACCCTTACTACAACTAAATTTTCTCATCAAAACACACACTAGGGTGCAAAGTACCAAGTAAATTGTATTTACAGGGCGCAAAATGTGTAATAAATTATATTTTCAGGATGTAAAGTGTCAAACTCCTGTATTTACTAGGTATAAAGTGCAAAAACCCCATATTTATTGGGTGCAAAGTGCCAAAATTAATATTTTAAGGCCCCGTTCGTTTGGGCCGATTACCATATCTAATTTGGTCTCATTAAAGTATTGAACCCAATAATTCAATCTTGTGTTTGGCAGATAATAAAATGGTAATTGGACTTTTGTCCAACAAAATATAGAGTTCGGTTGGCCCGATTATGGTGTAATTACGAATATACCCTCATGCGGCAATGAGATCTGACCATTGATTTTGTCTTTAACTCTGAACCGTTGGATCAAAGTCAACCCAAAAAAACGACCCAGTTGCTAGGGTTTGAACACATTTCTATTCTTTCCTTCTCTCTCTTCGTCCGCCTCCGCCGTTCTCCTCTTCTCTTCTCTCTTCGTCCCACGAGAATTCA
>JAYDYQ010001662.1:0-18468 GCA_034814905.1 Penstemon davidsonii
GAAATATAGAGTTTTTATTCTTCTCTTGGTTCTTCATTGAACTTCCGAGCTTATCAAGGATTCTCCTAGTGGACTCCCACTTGAATATTTGTGGTTTGCGATTCCTTATACTCGTTTGCTCAACGTTTTCACTCTCAATCTGGCATACCTGTGCTTCTGAACCTGTTTGCGATATTCTTATAATCGTCGGGTCACAAGTTCACTATTACTTTCAATCTACTTTTTAGCTCTCATGGGTGAAATTCAATCTTCATTGTCGGTCTAAAAGAAATCTCTACTGAGGTCGAATCACGAGGTTATTAGATTTATTTGTTTAAGTTTTTTTCTAGATGGCCAGATGATTGTAAAATTCAGTTAGTAGACAAATCAAATTTCACGTATTGTAGTATTTGTATATCGATTTTCATGTTCTTCTGAATTTGCATTAAATTGATCCACTTTGGTGTGATTATTGTGTATGATCATCATCTTAGATTGTTTTGTGCCAATTCGGTTTTCAAGGAGGCTGATTTTTCACTACCGAAGTTTCATGTTCTTTATTCTTCTCGATAAAATTGCTTATCCCTTGTTGCTCTTGTTATGAAATGGCATTTTAAGAATTTTTGTCTTCACCCTTTATGACTGACTAAAATTCGGAATGTGTGCTATCAACAGGTTTGAGAATGTTATGGTTCATATTCATGTTGTTCCGAGTCCGTGTTTAAATTGTCATCTTTGAGAGTCATAACTAAAGAACGATTACTTTGGTCAAATCCTATTGGATTGGTTTTTAAGCTCTCGAATTCATAAAATTTGTTATTCACGTGATATAGAATTTATTTTAGGCTGTTGCGCCTAAATTATCCCATTCGGATACCATTTCTAACAATATTTTATTCAAAAGATATAAATTGCATGCTCCAGGTTACAAGTTAATCGAAGGAAATATGGCCCATTTTAATGTGGATCTTTTATGCTGAAACTTTCTTAAAATTATGACTGTTCAATTAACCTAGTAATGAATTTACTTCAAGTGGTAGAGAATTTTTTGTCCGAATTTCATGTTACTTCGATTTCACTTTAAAATAATCCCATTTGGGTTGGTATGCGTAAAAGAATCACATTCTGGGTATTTTGTGTCAATTTGGTTTTTCACGGAGGTTGTTTCTTCACTACAAAATTTTAAGAGCAATTCACATGAAGGTGGTGATATCTGGACCGAGTTTCATGTTCATGACGCTACCCGAAAGAATTGTTTATTTAATGATTTAAACCAATGGAATTTCAAGAATTTTATTCTTCATGCTTTATACGTAACTTATTGATCCTAAACTCGAAACATGATTTATCAGCATGATAGAGAATGGGTTGGTGGAGTTTCTTGTTGTTCTAAGTCCATGTTGAAATTGTCATTTTTGTGGTGTCATGAGTAGTTCACGAGAATTTTCGTTCCTATGTTTTGCATATGCCTCTTTAACTATCGTACTTTGATAGAGTGTTCTTCCCGGGATTGGACAGTTCTTGAAGCCTTGTTCTGCCATTGCTAATTTTAGTGTGACTTGTTGTTGCTATGGCGTGATATGACGGGCCTAAGTTCGTTTTCCGTTGATCTTTGGAATTGTCGGTACAAAATACGATGATCTTTATGTTTGGTTAAGTTAAAGCTTCTTCACACATTTAGCTAAAAAGGATAGTTTTGATTTCCCTAGGCTAAGTACAAAATTCATAATTTGATGTATTTGTAGGTATTATATTGCCTTTGAAATTTTGAATGTGCTTTATTCACTTGAGTTAAGTTTGAACAGTGTTATTCAAACATCTATTTCACCTACCTTATCTAAATGTTTCTTATTCGACGATTTTGAGTCTCAAGTTCTTCTAATTCAGGCCCAACATCATCCATTTCTTGGTCAATGGGAAGAACACGAGCTGTTGAGTATTACAACATACAAGGTAAGGATATGTTTTTACCGTTGGGCCCATTACAAGGACAAGATAAAAAAAAAGCACAAGGAATCATTTAACCGGCTGATTCTTGAGACGTGGACTGATTCTAAACATGCCTAAGGTTTTGGCTAAAAGAAGATACATTTGTTCTGAATTTAATCCAAGCAAAATATAATCAGATGATTTTCCGAATTCATTGAAGTTACTTAAATACTCTGTGTTTGGGAAGAGAGCTTTAATTAGCATTTATTTACATCAGATATTCATACAGATTGTAGTTAAGACTTTTCTTTTTTCTAAGTGTACTGGGAGGTTTGTAGGCATTTTCTTGTATTCCAACCCCACGAAAACGTGTTAACTTTAATTCTTTTGGTAGAAACTTGTTCCAACACTCTATATTAAGTGGTATTGATGAGTGTAATCAATCAATCAACTTGGCAGAAATATAGAGTTTTTATTCTTCTCTTGGTTCTTCATTGAACTTCCGAGCTTATCAAGGATTCTCCTAGTGGACTCCCACTTGAATATTTGTGGTTTGCGATTCCTTATAATCGTTGGGTCAATGTGTTCACTCTCAATCTGGAATACTTGTGGTTTGAAATTTGTTTGCGATATTCTTATAATCGTCGGGTCACAAGTTCACTATTACTTTCAATCTACTTTTTAGCTCTCATGGGTGAAAGTCAATCTTCATTGTCGGTCTAAAAGCAATCTCTACTGAGGTCGAATCACGAGGTTTTTAGATTTATTTGTTTAAGTTTTTTTCTAGATGGCCAGATGATTGTAAAATTCAGTTAGTAGACAAATCAAATTTCACGTATTGTAGTATTTGTATATCGATTTTCATGTTCTTCTGAATTTGCATTAAATTGATCCACTTTGGTGTGATTATTGTGTATGATCATCATCTTAGATTGTTTTGTGCCAATTCGGTTTTCAAGGAGGCTGATTTTTCACTACCGAAGTTTCATGTTCTTTATTCTTCTCGATAAAATTGCTTATCCCTTGTTGCTCTTGTTATGAAATGGCATGTTAAGAATTTTTGTCTTCACCCTTTATGACTGACTAAAATTCGGAATGTGTGCTATCAACAGGTTTGAGAATGTTATGGTTCATATTCATGTTGTTCCGAGTCCGTGTTTAAATTGTCATCTTTGAGAGTCATAACTAAAGAACGATTACTTTGGTCAAATCCTATTGGATTGGTTTTAAGCTCTCGAATTCATAAAATTTGTTATTCACGTGATATAGAATTTATTTTAGGCTGTTGCGCCTAAATTATCCCATTCGGATACCATTTCTAACAATATTTTATTCAAAAGATATAAATTGCATGCTCCAGGTTACAAGTTAATCGAAGGAAATATGGCCCATTTTAATGTGGATCATTTATGCTGAAACTTTCTTAAAATTATGACTGTTCAATTAACCTAGTAATGAATTTACTTCAAGTGGTAGAGAATTTTTGTCCCGAATTTCATGTTACTTCGATTTCACTTTAAAATAATCCATTTGGGTTGGTATGCGTAAAAGAATCACATTCTGGGTATTTTGTGTCAATTTGGTTTTTCACGGAGGTTGTTTCTTCACTACAAAATTTTAAGAGCAATTCACATGAAGGTGGTGATATCTGGACCGAGTTTCATGTTCATGACGCTACCCGAAAGAATTGTTTATTTAATGATTTAAACCAATGGAATTTCAAGAATTTTATTCTTCATGCTTTATACGTAACTTATTGATCCTAAACTCGAAACATGATTTATCAGCATGATAGAGAATGGGTTGGTGGAGTTTCTTGTTGTTCTAAGTCCATGTTGAAATTGTCATTTTTGTGGTGTCATGAGTAGTTCACGAGAATTTTCGTTCCTATGTTTTGCATATGCCTCTTTAACTATCGTACTTTGATAGAGTGTTATTCCCGGGATTGAAAAGTTCTTGAAACCTTGTTCTGAAATTACTAATTTTAGTGTGACTTGATGAAACTATGGCGTGATATGACGGGCCTAAGTTCGTTTTCCGTTGATCTTTGGAATTGTCGGTACAAAATACGATGATCTTTATGTTTGGTTAAGTTAAAGCTTCTTCACACATTTAGCTAAAAAGGATAGTTTTGATTTCCCTAGGCTAAGTACAAAATTCATAATTTGATGTATTTGTAGGTATTATATTGCCTTTGAAATTTTGAATGTGCTTTATTCACTTGAGTTAAGTTTGAACAGTGTTATTCAAACATCTATTTCACCTACCTTATCTAAATGTTTCTTATTCGACGATTTTGAGTCTCAAGTTCTTCTAATTCAGGGATAACATGATCCATTTCTTGGTCAATGGGAAGAACACGAGCTGTTGAGTATTACAACATACAAGGTAAGGATATGTTTTACCGTTGGGCCAATTACAAGGACAAGATAAAAAAAAAGCACAAGGAATCATTTAACAGGCTGATTCTTGAGATGTGGACTGATTCTAAACATGCATAAGTTTTGGCTAAAAGAAGATACATTTGTTCTGAATTTAATCCAAGCAAAATATAATCAGATGATTTTCCGAATTCATTGAAGTTACTTAAATACTCTGTGTTTGGGAAGAGAGCTTTAATTAGCATTTATTTACATCAGATATTCATACAGATTGTAGTTAAGACTTTTCTTTTTTCTAAGTGTACTGGGAGGTTTGTAGGCATTTTCTTGTATTCCAACCCCACGAAAACGTGTTAACTTTAATTCTTTTGGTAGAAACTTGTTCCAACACTCTATATTAAGTGGTATTGATGAGTGTAATCAATCAATCAACTTGGCAGAAATATAGAGTTTTTATTCTTCTCTTGGTTCTTCATTGAACTTCCGAGCTTATCAAGGATTCTCCTAGTGGACTCCCACTTGAATATTTGTGGTTTGCGATTCCTTATAATCGTTGGGTCAATGTGTTCACTCTCAATCTGGAATACTTGTGGTTTGAAATTTGTTTGCGATATTCTTATAATCGTCGGGTCACAAGTTCACTATTACTTTCAATCTACTTTTTAGCTCTCATGGGTGAAAGTCAATCTTCATTGTCGGTCTAAAAGCAATCTCTACTGAGGTCGAATCACGAGGTTTTTAGATTTATTTGTTTAAGTTTTTTTCTAGATGGCCAGATGATTGTAAAATTCAGTTAGTAGACAAATCAAATTTCACGTATTGTAGTATTTGTATATCGATTTTCATGTTCTTCTGAATTTGCATTAAATTGATCCACTTTGGTGTGATTATTGTGTATGATCATCATCTTAGATTGTTTTGTGCCAATTCGGTTTTCAAGGAGGCTGATTTTTCACTACCGAAGTTTCATGTTCTTTATTCTTCTCGATAAAATTGCTTATCCCTTGTTGCTCTTGTTATGAAATGGCATGTTAAGAATTTTTGTCTTCACCCTTTATGACTGACTAAAATTCGGAATGTGTGCTATCAACAGGTTTGAGAATGTTATGGTTCATATTCATGTTGTTCCGAGTCCGTGTTTAAATTGTCATCTTTGAGAGTCATAACTAAAGAACGATTACTTTGGTCAAATCCTATTGGATTGGTTTTAAGCTCTCGAATTCATAAAATTTGTTATTCACGTGATATAGAATTTATTTTAGGCTGTTGCGCCTAAATTATCCCATTCGGATACCATTTCTAACAATATTTTATTCAAAAGATATAAATTGCATGCTCCAGGTTACAAGTTAATCGAAGGAAATATGGCCCATTTTAATGTGGATCATTTATGCTGAAACTTTCTTAAAATTATGACTGTTCAATTAACCTAGTAATGAATTTACTTCAAGTGGTAGAGAATTTTTGTCCCGAATTTCATGTTACTTCGATTTCACTTTAAAATAATCCATTTGGGTTGGTATGCGTAAAAGAATCACATTCTGGGTATTTTGTGTCAATTTGGTTTTTCACGGAGGTTGTTTCTTCACTACAAAATTTTAAGAGCAATTCACATGAAGGTGGTGATATCTGGACCGAGTTTCATGTTCATGACGCTACCCGAAAGAATTGTTTATTTAATGATTTAAACCAATGGAATTTCAAGAATTTTATTCTTCATGCTTTATACGTAACTTATTGATCCTAAACTCGAAACATGATTTATCAGCATGATAGAGAATGGGTTGGTGGAGTTTCTTGTTGTTCTAAGTCCATGTTGAAATTGTCATTTTTGTGGTGTCATGAGTAGTTCACGAGAATTTTCGTTCCTATGTTTTGCATATGCCTCTTTAACTATCGTACTTTGATAGAGTGTTATTCCCGGGATTGAAAAGTTCTTGAAACCTTGTTCTGAAATTACTAATTTTAGTGTGACTTGATGAAACTATGGCGTGATATGACGGGCCTAAGTTCGTTTTCAGTTGATCTTTGGAATTGTCGGTACAAAATACGATGATCTTTATGTTTGGTTAAGTTAAAGCTTCTTCACACATTTAGCTAAAAAGGATAGTTTTGATTTCCCTAGGCTAAGTACAAAATTCATAATTTGATGTATTTGTAGGTATTATATTGCCTTTGAAATTTTGAATGTGCTTTATTCACTTGAGTTAAGTTTGAACAGTGTTATTCAAACATCTATTTCACCTACCTTATCTAAATGTTTCTTATTCGACGATTTTGAGTCTCAAGTTCTTCTAATTCAGGGATAACATGATCCATTTCTTGGTCAATGGGAAGAACACGAGCTGTTGAGTATTACAACATACAAGGTAAGGATATGTTTTACCGTTGGGCCAATTACAAGGACAAGATAAAAAAAAGCACAAGGAATCATTTAACAGGCTGATTCTTGAGATGTGGACTGATTCTAAACATGCATAAGTTTTGGCTAAAAGAAGATACATTTGTTCTGAATTTAATCCAAGCAAAATATAATCAGATGATTTTCCGAATTCATTGAAGTTACTTAAATACTCTGTGTTTGGGAAGAGAGCTTTAATTAGCATTTATTTACATCAGATATTCATACAGATTGTAGTTAAGACTTTTCTTTTTTCTAAGTGTACTGGGAGGTTTGTAGGCATTTTCTTGTATTCCAACCCCACGAAAACGTGTTAACTTTAATTCTTTTGGTAGAAACTTGTTCCAACACTCTATATTAAGTGGTATTGATGAGTGTAATCAATCAATCAACTTGGCAGAAATATAGAGTTTTTATTCTTCTCTTGGTTCTTCATTGAACTTCCGAGCTTATCAAGGATTCTCCTAGTGGACTCCCACTTGAATATTTGTGGTTTGCGATTCCTTATAATCGTTGGGTCAATGTGTTCACTCTCAATCTGGAATACTTGTGGTTTGAAATTTGTTTGCGATATTCTTATAATCGTCGGGTCACAAGTTCACTATTACTTTCAATCTACTTTTTAGCTCTCATGGGTGAAATTCAATCTTCATTGTCGGTCTAAAAGCAATCTCTACTGAGGTCATATCAAAAGGTTTTTAGATTTATTTGTTTAAGTTTTTTTCTAGATGGCCAGATGATTGTAAAATTCAGTTAGTAGACAAATCAAATTTCACGTATTGTAGTATTTGTATATCGATTTTCATGTTCTTCTGAATTTGCATTAAATTGATCCACTTTGGTGTGATTATTGTGTATGATCATCATCTTAGATTGTTTTGTGCCAATTCGGTTTTCAAGGAGGCTGATTTTTCACTACCGAAGTTTCATGTTCTTTATTCTTCTCGATAAAATTGCTTATCCCTTGTTGCTCTTGTTATGAAATGGCATGTTAAGAATTTTTGTCTTCACCCTTTATGACTGACTAAAATTCGGAATGTGTGCTATCAACAGGTTTGAGAATGTTATGGTTCATATTCATGTTGTTCCGAGTCCGTGTTTAAATTGTCATCTTTGAGAGTCATAACTAAAGAACGATTACTTTGGTCAAATCCTATTGGATTGGTTTTAAGCTCTCGAATTCATAAAATTTTTTATTCACGTGATATAGAATTTATTTTAGGCTGTTGCGCCTAAATTATCCCATTCGGATACCATTTCTAACAATATTTTATTCAAAAGATATAAATTGCATGCTCCAGGTTACAAGTTAATCGAAGGAAATATGGCCCATTTTAATGTGGATCTTTTATGCTGAAACTTTCTTAAAATTATGACTGTTCAATTAACCTAGTAATGAATTTACTTCAAGTGGTAGAGAATTTTTGTCCCGAATTTCATGTTACTTCGATTTCACTTTAAAATAATCCATTTGGGTTGGTATGCGTAAAAGAATCACATTCTGGGTATTTTGTGTCAATTTGGTTTTTCACGGAGGTTGTTTCTTCACTACAAAATTTTAAGAGCAATTCACATGAAGGTGGTGATATCTGGACCGAGTTTCATGTTCATGACGCTACCCGAAAGAATTGTTTATTTAATGATTTAAACCAATGGAATTTCAAGAATTTTATTCTTCATGCTTTATACGTAACTTATTGATCCTAAACTCGAAACATGATTTATCAGCATGATAGAGAATGGGTTGGTGGAGTTTCTTGTTGTTCTAAGTCCATGTTGAAATTGTCATTTTTGTGGTGTCATGAGTAGTTCACGAGAATTTTCGTTCCTATGTTTTGCATATGCCTCTTTAACTATCGTACTTTGATAGAGTGTTATTCCCGGGATTGAAAAGTTCTTGAAACCTTGTTCTGAAATTACTAATTTTAGTGTGACTTGATGAAACTATGGCGAGATATGACGGGCCTAAGTTCGTTTTCAGTTGATCTTTGGAATTGTCGGTACAAAATACGATGATCTTTATGTTTGGTTAAGTTAAAGCTTCTTCACACATTTAGCTAAAAAGGATAGTTTTGATTTCCCTAGGCTAAGTACAAAATTCATAATTTGATGTATTTGTAGGTATTATATTGCCTTTGAAATTTTGAATGTGCTTTATTCACTTGAGTTAAGTTTGAACAGTGTTATTCAAACATCTATTTCACCTACCTTATCTAAATGTTTCTTATTCGACGATTTTGAGTCTCAAGTTCTTCTAATTCAGGGATAACATGATCCATTTCTTGGTCAATGGGAAGAACACGAGCTGTTGAGTATTACAACATACAAGGTAAGGATATGTTTTACCGTTGGGCCAATTACAAGGACAAGATAAAAAAAAGCACAAGGAATCATTTAACAGGCTGATTCTTGAGATGTGGACTGATTCTAAACATGCATAAGTTTTGGCTAAAAGAAGATACATTTGTTCTGAATTTAATCCAAGCAAAATATAATCAGATGATTTTCCGAATTCATTGAAGTTACTTAAATACTCTGTGTTTGGGAAGAGAGCTTTAATTAGCATTTATTTACATCAGATATTCATACAGATTGTAGTTAAGACTTTTCTTTTTTCTAAGTGTACTGGGAGGTTTGTAGGCATTTTCTTGTATTCCAACCCCACGAAAACGTGTTAACTTTAATTCTTTTGGTAGAAACTTGTTCCAACACTCTATATTAAGTGGTATTGATGAGTGTAATCAATCAATCAACTTGGCAGAAATATAGAGTTTTTATTCTTCTCTTGGTTCTTCATTGAACTTCCGAGCTTATCAAGGATTCTCCTAGTGGACTCCCACTTGAATATTTGTGGTTTGCGATTCCTTATAATCGTTGGGTCAATGTGTTCACTCTCAATCTGGAATACTTGTGGTTTGAAATTTGTTTGCGATATTCTTATAATCGTCGGGTCACAAGTTCACTATTACTTTCAATCTACTTTTTAGCTCTCATGGGTGAAATTCAATCTTCATTGTCGGCCTAAAAGCAATCTCTACTGAGGTCATATCACGAGGTTTTTAGATTTATTTGTTTAAGTTTTTTTCTAGATGGCCAGATGATTGTAAAATTCAGTTAGTAGACAAATCAAATTTCACGTATTGTAGTATTTGTATATCGATTTTCATGTTCTTCTGAATTTGCATTAAATTGATCCACTTTGGTGTGATTATTGTGTATGATCATCATCTTAGATTGTTTTGTGCCAATTCGGTTTTCAAGGAGGCTGATTTTTCACTACCGAAGTTTCATGTTCTTTATTCTTCTCGATAAAATTGCTTATCCCTTGTTGCTCTTGTTATGAAATGGCATGTTAAGAATTTTTGTCTTCACCCTTTATGACTGACTAAAATTCGGAATGTGTGCTATCAACAGGTTTGAGAATGTTATGGTTCATATTCATGTTGTTCCGAGTCCGTGTTTAAATTGTCATCTTTGAGAGTCATAACTAAAGAACGATTACTTTGGTCAAATCCTATTGGATTGGTTTTAAGCTCTCGAATTCATAAAATTTTTTATTCACGTGATATAGAATTTATTTTAGGCTGTTGCGCCTAAATTATCCCATTCGGATACCATTTCTAACAATATTTTATTCAAAAGATATAAATTGCATGCTCCAGGTTACAAGTTAATCGAAGGAAATATGGCCCATTTTAATGTGGATCTTTTATGCTGAAACTTTCTTAAAATTATGACTGTTCAATTAACCTAGTAATGAATTTACTTCAAGTGGTAGAGAATTTTTGTCCCGAATTTCATGTTACTTCGATTTCACTTTAAAATAATCCATTTGGGTTGGTATGCGTAAAAGAATCACATTCTGGGTATTTTGTGTCAATTTGGTTTTTCACGGAGGTTGTTTCTTCACTACAAAATTTTAAGAGCAATTCACATGAAGGTGGTGATATCTGGACCGAGTTTCATGTTCATGACGCTACCCGAAAGAATTGTTTATTTAATGATTTAAACCAATGGAATTTCAAGAATTTTATTCTTCATGCTTTATACGTAACTTATTGATCCTAAACTCGAAACATGATTTATCAGCATGATAGAGAATGGGTTGGTGGAGTTTCTTGTTGTTCTAAGTCCATGTTGAAATTGTCATTTTTGTGGTGTCATGAGTAGTTCACGAGAATTTTCGTTCCTATGTTTTGCATATGCCTCTTTAACTATCGTACTTTGATAGAGTGTTATTCCCGGGATTGAAAAGTTCTTGAAACCTTGTTCTGAAATTACTAATTTTAGTGTGACTTGATGAAACTATGGCGAGATATGACGGGCCTAAGTTCGTTTTCAGTTGATCTTTGGAATTGTCGGTACAAAATACGATGATCTTTATGTTTGGTTAAGTTAAAGCTTCTTCACACATTTAGCTAAAAAGGATAGTTTTGATTTCCCTAGGCTAAGTACAAAATTCATAATTTGATGTATTTGTAGGTATTATATTGCCTTTGAAATTTTGAATGTGCTTTATTCACTTGAGTTAAGTTTGAACAGTGTTATTCAAACATCTATTTCACCTACCTTATCTAAATGTTTCTTATTCGACGATTTTGAGTCTCAAGTTCTTCTAATTCAGGGATAACATGATCCATTTCTTGGTCAATGGGAAGAACACGAGCTGTTGAGTATTACAACATACAAGGTAAGGATATGTTTTACCGTTGGGCCAATTACAAGGACAAGATAAAAAAAAGCACAAGGAATCATTTAACAGGCTGATTCTTGAGATGTGGACTGATTCTAAACATGCATAAGTTTTGGCTAAAAGAAGATACATTTGTTCTGAATTTAATCCAAGCAAAATATAATCAGATGATTTTCCGAATTCATTGAAGTTACTTAAATACTCTGTGTTTGGGAAGAGAGCGATTTTCCGAATTCATTGAAGTTACTTAAATACTCTGTGTTTGGGAAGAGAGCTTTAATTAGCATTTATTTACATCAGATATTCATACAGATTGTAGTTAAGACTTTTCTTTTTTCTAAGTGTACTGGGAGGTTTGTAGGCATTTTCTTGTATTCCAACCCCACGAAAACGTGTTAACTTTAATTCTTTTGGTAGAAACTTGTTCCAACACTCTATATTAAGTGGTATTGATGAGTGTAATCAATCAATCAACTTGGCAGAAATATAGAGTTTTTATTCTTCTCTTGGTTCTTCATTGAACTTCCGAGCTTATCAAGGATTCTCCTAGTGGACTCCCACTTGAATATTTGTGGTTTGCGATTCCTTATAATCGTTGGGTCAATGTGTTCACTCTCAATCTGGAATACTTGTGGTTTGAAATTTGTTTGCGATATTCTTATAATCGTCGGGTCACAAGTTCACTATTACTTTCAATCTACTTTTTAGCTCTCATGGGTGAAATTCAATCTTCATTGTCGGTCTAAAAGCAATCTCTACTGAGGTCATATCACGAGGTTTTTAGATTTATTTGTTTAAGTTTTTTTCTAGATGGCCAGATGATTGTAAAATTCAGTTAGTAGACAAATCAAATTTCACGTATTGTAGTATTTGTATATCGATTTTCATGTTCTTCTGAATTTGCATTAAATTGATCCACTTTGGTGTGATTATTGTGTATGATCATCATCTTAGATTGTTTTGTGCCAATTCGGTTTTCAAGGAGGCTGATTTTTCACTACCGAAGTTTCATGTTCTTTATTCTTCTCGATAAAATTGCTTATCCCTTGTTGCTCTTGTTATGAAATGGCATGTTAAGAATTTTTGTCTTCACCCTTTATGACTGACTAAAATTCGGAATGTGTGCTATCAACAGGTTTGAGAATGTTATGGTTCATATTCATGTTGTTCCGAGTCCGTGTTTAAATTGTCATCTTTGAGAGTCATAACTAAAGAACGATTACTTTGGTCAAATCCTATTGGATTGGTTTTAAGCTCTCGAATTCATAAAATTTGTTATTCACGTGATATAGAATTTATTTTAGGCTGTTGCGCCTAAATTATCCCATTCGGATACCATTTCTAACAATATTTTATTCAAAAGATATAAATTGCATGCTTCAGGTTACAAGTTAATCGAAGGAAATATGGCCCATTTTAATGTGGATCTTTTATGCTGAAACTTTCTTAAAATTATGACTGTTCAATTAACCTAGTAATGAATTTACTTCAAGTGGTAGAGAATTTTTGTCCCGAATTTCATGTTACTTCGATTTCACTTTAAAATAATCCATTTGGGTTGGTATGCGTAAAAGAATCACATTCTGGGTATTTTGTGTCAATTTGGTTTTTCACGGAGGTTGTTTCTTCACTACAAAATTTTAAGAGCAATTCACATGAAGGTGGTGATATCTGGACCGAGTTTCATGTTCATGACGCTACCCGAAAGAATTGTTTATTTAATGATTTAAACCAATGGAATTTCAAGAATTTTATTCTTCATGCTTTATACGTAACTTATTGATCCTAAACTCGAAACATGATTTATCAGCATGATAGAGAATGGGTTGGTGGAGTTTCTTGTTGTTCTAAGTCCATGTTGAAATTGTCATTTTTGTGGTGTCATGAGTAGTTCACGAGAATTTTCGTTCCTATGTTTTGCATATGCCTCTTTAACTATCGTACTTTGATAGAGTGTTATTCCCGGGATTGAAAAGTTCTTGAAACCTTGTTCTGAAATTACTAATTTTAGTGTGACTTGATGAAACTATGGCGTGATATGACGGGCCTAAGTTCGTTTTCAGTTGATCTTTGGAATTGTCGGTACAAAATACGATGATCTTTATGTTTGGTTAAGTTAAAGCTTCTTCACACATTCAGCTAAAAAGGATAGTTTTGAGTTCCCTAGGCTAAGTACAAAATTCATAATTTGATGTATTTGTAGGTATTATATTGCCTTTGAAATTTTGAATGTGCTTTATTCACTTGAGTTAAGTTTGAACAGTGTTATTCAAACATCTATTTCACCTACCTTATCTAAATGTTTCTTATTCGACGATTTTGAGTCTCAAGTTCTTCTAATTCAGGGATAACATGATCCATTTCTTGGTCAATGGGAAGAACACGAGCTGTTGAGTATTACAACATACAAGGTAAGGATATGTTTTACCGTTGGGCCAATTACAAGGACAAGATAAAAAAAAGCACAAGGAATCATTTAACAGGCTGATTCTTGAGATGTGGACTGATTCTAAACATGCATAAGTTTTGGCTAAAAGAAGATACATTTGTTCTGAATTTAATCCAAGCAAAATATAATCAGATGATTTTCCGAATTCATTGAAGTTACTTAAATACTCTGTGTTTGGGAAGAGAGCTTTAATTAGCATTTATTTACATCAGATATTCATACAGATTGTAGTTAAGACTTTTCTTTTTTCTAAGTGTACTGGGAGGTTTGTAGGCATTTTCTTGTATTCCAACCCCACGAAAACGTGTTAACTTTAATTCTTTTGGTAGAAACTTGTTCCAACACTCTATATTAAGTGGTATTGATGAGTGTAATCAATCAATCAACTTGGCAGAAATATAGAGTTTTTATTCTTCTCTTGGTACTTCATTGAACTTCCGAGCTTATCAAGGATTCTCCTAGTGGACTCCCACTTGAATATTTGTGGTTTGCGATTCCTTATAATCGTTGGGTCAATGTGTTCACTCTCAATCTGGAATACTTGTGGCTTGAAATTTGTTTGCGATATTCTTATAATCGTCGGGTCACAAGTTCACTATTACTTTCAATCTACTTTTTAGCTCTCATGGGTGAAATTCAATCTTCATTGTCGGTCTAAAAGCAATCTCTACTGAGGTCGAATCACGAGGTTTTTAGATTTATTTGTTTAAGTTTTTTTCTAGATGGCCAGATGATTGTAAAATTCAGTTAGTAGACAAATCAAATTTCACGTATTGTAGTATTTGTATATCGATTTTCATGTTCTTCTGAATTTGCATTAAATTGATCCACTTTGGTGTGATTATTGTGTATGATCATCATCTTAGATTGTTTTGTGCCAATTCGGTTTTCAAGGAGGCTGATTTTTCACTACCGAAGTTTCATGTTCTTTATTCTTCTCGATAAAATTGCTTATCCCTTGTTGCTCTTGTTATGAAATGGCATGTTAAGAATTTTTGTCTTCACCCTTTATGACTGACTAAAATTCGGAATGTGTGCTATCAACAGGTTTGAGAATGTTATGGTTCATATTCATGTTGTTCCGAGTCCGTGTTTAGATTGTCATCTTTGAGAGTCATAACTAAAGAACGATTACTTTGGTCAAATCCTATTGGATTGGTTTTAAGCTCTCGAATTCATAAAATTTGTTATTCACGTGATATAGAATTTATTTTAGGCTGTTGCGCCTAAATTATCCCATTCGGATACCATTTCTAACGATATTTTATTCAAAAGATATAAATTGCATGCTCCAGGTTACAAGTTAATCGAAGGAAATATGGCCCATTTTAATGTGGATCTTTTATGCTGAAACTTTCTTAAAATTATGACTGTTCAATTAACCTAGTAATGAATTTACTTCAAGTGGTAGAGAATTTTTGTCCCGAATTTCATGTTACTTCGATTTCACTTTAAAATAATCCATTTGGGTTGGTATGCGTAAAAGAATCACATTCTGGGTATTTTGTGTCAATTTGGTTTTTCACGGAGGTTGTTTCTTCACTACAAAATTTTAAGAGCAATTCACATGAAGGTGGTGATATCTGGACCGAGTTTCATGTTCATGACGCTACCCGAAAGAATTGTTTATTTAATGATTTAAACCAATGGAATTTCAAGAATTTTATTCTTCATGCTTTATACGTAACTTATTGATCCTAAACTCGAAACATGATTTATCAGCATGATAGAGAATGGGTTGGTGGAGTTTCTTGTTGTTCTAAGTCCATGTTGAAATTGTCATTTTTGTGGTGTCATGAGTAGTTCACGAGAATTTTCGTTCCTATGTTTTGCATATGCCTCTTTAACTATCGTACTTTGATAGAGTGTTATTCCCGGGATTGAAATGTTCTTGAAACCTTGTTCTGAAATTACTAATTTTAGTGTGACTTAATGAAACTATGGCGTGATATGATTGGCCTAAGTTCGTTTTCAGTTGATCTTTGGAATTGTCGGTACAAAATACGATGATCTTTATGTTTGGTTAAGTTAAAGCTTCTTCACACATTCAGCTAAAAAGGACAGTTTTGAGTTCCCTAGGCTAAGTACAAAATTCATAATTTGATGTATTTGTAGGTATTATATTGCCTTTGAAATTTTGAATGTGCTTTATTCACTTGAGTTAAGTTTGAACAGTGTTATTCAAACATCTATTTCACCTACCTTATCTAAATGTTTCTTATTCGACGATTTTGAGTCTCAAGTTCTTCTAATTCAGGGATAACATGATCCATTTCTTGGTCAATGGGAAGAACACGAGCTGTTGAGTATTACAACATACAAGGTAAGGATATGTTTTACCATTGGGCCAATTACAAGGACAAGATAAAAAAAGCACAAGGAATCATTTAACAGGCTGATTCTTGAGATGTGGACCTGATTCTAAACATGCATAAGTTTTGGCTAAAAGAAGATACATTTGTTCTGAATTTAATCCAAGCAAAATATAATCAGATGATTTTCCGAATTCATTGAAGTTACTTAAATACTCTGTGTTTGGGAAGAGAGCTTTAATTAGCATTTATTTACATCAGATATTCATACAGATTGTAGTTAAGACTTTTCTTTTTTCTAAGTGTACTGGGAGGTTTGTAGGCATTTTCTTGTATTCCAACCCCACGAAAACGTGTTAACTTTAATTCTTTTGGTAGAAACTTGTTCCAACACTCTATATTAAGTGGTATTGATGAGTGTAATCAATCAATCAACTTGGCAGAAATATAGAGTTTTTATTCTTCTCTTGGTTCTTCATTGAACTTCCGAGCTTATCAAGGATTCTCCTAGTGGACTCCCACTTGAATATTTGTGGTTTGCGATTCCTTTTAATCGTTGGGTCAATGTGTTCACCCTCAATCTGGAATACTTGTGGCTTGAAATTTGTTTGCGATATTCTTATAATCGTCGGGTCACAAGTTCACTATTACTTTCAATCTACTTTTTAGCTCTCATGGGTGAAATTCAATCTTCATTGTCGGTCTAAAAGCAATCTCTACTGAGGTCGAATCACGAGGTTTTTAGATTTATTTGTTTAAGTTTTTTCTAGATGGCCAGATGATTGTAAAATTCAGTTAGTAGACAAATCAAATTTCACGTATTGTAGTGTTTGTATATCGAGTTTCATGTTCTTCTGAATTTGCATTAAATTGATCCACTTTGGTGTGATTATTGTGTATGATCATCAATTTAGATTGTTTTGTGCCAATTCGGTTTTCAAGGAGGCTGATTTTTCACTACCGAAGTTTCATGTTCTTTATTCTTCTCGATAAAATTGATTATCCCTTGTTGATCTTGTTAAAAAATGGCATGTTAAGAATTTTTGTCTTCACCCTTTATGACTGACTAAAATTCGGAATGTGTGCTATCATCGGGTTTGAGAATGTTATGGTTCATATTCATGTTGTTCCGAGTCCGTGTTTAAATTGTCATCTTTGAGAGGCATAACTAAAGAACGATTACTTTGGTCAAATCCTATTGGATTGGTTTTAAGCTCTCGAATTCATAAAATTTGTTATTCACGTGATATAGAATTTATTTTAGGCTGTTGCGCCTAAATTATCCCATTCGAATACCATTTCTAACAATATTTTATTCAAAAGATATAAATTGCATGCTCCAGGTTAAAAGTTAATAGAAGGAATGGCCCATTTTAATGTGGATCTTTTATGCCGAAACTTTCTTAAAATTTTGACTGTTCAATTAACCTAGTAAAGAATTTACTTCAAGTGATAGAGAATTTTTCTCCCGAATTTCATGTTACTTCGATTTCACTTTAAAATAATCCATTTGGGTTGGTATGCGTAAAAGAATCACATTCTGGGTATTTTGTGTCAATTTGGTTTTTCGCGGAGGTTGTTTCTTCACTACAAAATTTTAAGAGCAATTCACATGAAGGTGGTGATATCTGGACCGAGTTTCATGTTCATGACGCTACCCGAAAGAATTGTTTATTTAATGATTTAAACCAATGGAATTTCAAGAATTTTATTCTTCATGCTTTATACGTAACTTATTGATCCTAAACTCGAAACATGATTTATCAGCATGATAGAGAATTTGTTGGTGGAGTTTCTTGTTGTTCTAAGTCCATGTTGAAATTGTCATTTTTGTGGTGTCATGAGTAGTTCACGAGAATTTTCGTTCCTATGTTTTGCATATGCCTCTTTAACTATCGTACTTTGATAGAGTGTTATTCCCGGGATTGAAATGTTCTTGAAACCTTGTTCTGAAATTACTAATTTTAGTGTGACTTAATGAAACTATGGCGTGATATGATTGGCCTAAGTTCGTTTTCAGTTGATCTTTGGAATTGTCGGTACAAAATACGATGATCTTTATGTTTGATTAAGTTAAAGCTTCTTCACACATTCAGCTAAAAAGGAAAGTTTTGAGTTCCCTAGGCTAAGTACAAAATTCATAATTTGATATATTTGTAGGTATTATACTGCCTTTGAAATTTTGAATGTGCTTTATTCACTTGAGTTAAGTTTGAACAGTGTTATTCAAACATCTATTTCACCTACCTTATCTAAATGTTTCTTATTCGACGATTTTGAGTCTCAAGTTCTTCTAATTCAGGGATAACATGATCCATTTCTTG
>JAYDYQ010001663.1:25000-26686 GCA_034814905.1 Penstemon davidsonii
CTCGGCCCTGACCCTCCCTTTGGCCACCCGGCTTGGGCATCGGGTGCCGACCGGCATCCGGTGTTCGGCCGATGGTGGCGGCGGCGGCGCCGACGGCGGCTCCGGTGGCGGGGCGGTGGCGGCAAAAAAAAAGTTGGTTTTTCTCTCGGTGTGGGTTGTTTTCCACTTAGGCTTGGCACTCGCACCCCCGTCGGGGGACGTTGGGTAAGGCAATGAGTGCCGATAGGCATTTGACTCCCTTCTTCGCCTTCCTCCGGCGAGGGTGCAGTGTCCAATCCGACCAACGGTGCATTGCATGGGCAACACTTGGACCATGTCCTAGAAATGATCGGGCGTTTGCTCGAACGTGGACTAGGACATGGGCCCGATGCTACCATGTCAATGTACCTCGGAAAAATGTCCCTCGGTTTTATTTCGTATGTCCCTCGGAATTCTTTCGGATGTTGTTGGGATTGATTTGGCGTGTGATTTCCCTCGACGTGTTGGAGGGTGCTCAAGCGGGTGATACGTAGCATCGTTTTGTATCTTGAGCCATAGCGGCCCTGATCGATTAACGGCAATGTTCGTCTCCCGTAGTAGCGCTCGAAGGCATAGCGAGATAAATCGTGCGTTGAATCATTTTTGACACGTAGTCGACTTGTTGGAATTCTATCTAACGATCGAGGTAGCATTAGTCGAGTTGATGGGGCGCTTGAACATCGGACCACGGAGTCGTGCTAGTCTCGGGCCTCAAGGCGCGAGACATGCTCGTCAATGTTTTCCTTTGCAATAGCAATCCGTGCGCTTGATGAAATGCCGAATTGAGAGTTGAAAGGGTTCCTACGAGTCGATTGTTCTAGACCTTCGTGCCTATCGGGGCATGCTTGGGCGTTCGTGTTGTTGTTTTTTGATTCGTGATGGCTTAGTTGCCTCGCGGTTTGGAAAGCTCTCGGCATGTGCGATCGAGCATTGCGTACGTAAGGGCGCGTGAGTGGTGGTTGGCGTGTAACGGTATGTTGGATCCCTGCTCGGGCAGCGACAACATCCCGTGCTCGCCTTTTCATTCTTGGCACAAGTGCATGTTTGCCTTGGCCGCCTCGGTTTTCCTGTGTTGCATACCTGCTGTGAAGGCACTCTTTCGGATAGAAATGACCCCTTTCCACCAAGTGCTGCCTCATTCGTGTGGTGGCGCGAGGTGGAACCCCAAATGCGGTCGACGTGTTTCCTCTTTCCCGTGCATTAGCGACGGGCGATTGGCCCACGTTAGCATCGCGCGATCTCTCGGGTGCGGAGTATCATGTGGGTACGTGGCCTTGTGCCTCTATTTGCCCCATAACAAGCGTTCTACGCTTCACGCGAACGACCGTCGTTGTCGTTTTGATTGGGTCCTCGCGGCTCGTATCATGCGGCAACGGCGTCGGTGAGGAATGCTACCTGGTTGATCCTGCCAGTAGTCATATGCTTGTCTCAAAGATTAAGCCATGCATGTGTAAGTATGAACTAATTCAGACTGTGAAACTGCGAATGGCTCATTAAATCAGTTATAGTTTGTTTGATGGTACCTGCTACTCGGATAACCGTAGTAATTCTAGAGCTAATACGTGCAACAAACCCCGACTTCTGGAAGGGATGCATTTATTAGATAAAAGGTCGACACGGGCTCTGCCCGTTGCTGCGATGATTCATAATAACTCGACGGATCGCACG
>JAYDYQ010001664.1:0-35190 GCA_034814905.1 Penstemon davidsonii
AACAAGCATTGGATTCAGACTTCTTCCACGACAGAGTAAATGAGTACATCAAAATCATTGTACTGAAGGAATCTACAGCTCTCAGAGAATCTATGACAAACAAACCCAGAAGAGGAGAAGACTTGGGTGAAAAAGCTGTAAAGATTGCCATTTGTGTAACCTTGGATAAATGGAGTGAAAGATCTAGATATGGACAAGGAACATCCAGTGATCTACCCACTCTACCAAGCTTACAGCAAATTGTTTTTAGTTCAGAAATCAGCAAGTACCAAGAAACAGATCACTCTCATCAGACGACTTCACCTTTTATACCTGCAGATTTCATTTGTCATAAAACAGTCGTGTCTACTGATGGTGTTGATTTTATTCACATTACAGATGCCGGTACTAACCTGAATCAGACCACTACAAAGGACTCATCAACTTAACATTGTTGATACTCAAGTTCTATTAGATGAAGTACTTAGAGAAAATGAGCCTTTAGCCATCGAGTGGAAAGCTGAAGTCACTCCTGAAAATCAAGAAAGTTCCATGAAGGCTCTAGTTGAAAATGCTTTAAAAGAAATGGAGGAAAAGAACAAGGAAATGCTAAGAAAATTTGAGGAGGCTGCCTCAAATCTTGTTCAGAGCACTGTTGCAAACCTGCTCAAGCCTACTGATACTACATCACTGATTAATGAAGAACTGAACAACATTAGAACAGAGGTTCATACCATAAGGGAGGAAGTTCAGAAGTTCGGTGATAGAGTTGAAAACAACCAAGCTGGCTGGAAGCAGATAAATCTTGTTGTGGCAAATGCTATAGAAGCTGCAGAGGAAAAGACTTCAAATTCAATGCAAGCATTACCTCAAGCATGGATTTAGTACTTCAGTCTCAATTTCAGCTAAGTGAGAGCAATGAAATTGTGTTGCACCATTTTGAAGTATTACATTCTAAGCAACAACAACAAGAAAGACAACTGTCTGCAATGGATCACAACATCAGGATGCTATGCAATGCAGTCAACATTACTCATGTTCAAGCTGATCAACTCGACCCTACTGATGATGACAAAAAGGGGGAAGAGGAATCTTCTAACAAGAAGAATGTTACTGAAGAAGCAGCTAATAAGCTTGTTGAAGATACTAAGGCTACTGATGAGGCTAAACAGACTATTGATGCTACTGATAATGTTGAAGATAAGGCTGAAGAAGAAGAACCCAAGGATGCGGCAAAGGAAGATAAATGGATTGTTGCCTCTAAGGATTCTGGTGAAGAACAGCTAGATCCATTCAGAAAGACAAAAAGAATAGAGGAAATAAGAGCTAGGATTGAGGTTGCTGACAAAACCAAGAAACTAGTCTTAAATTTATCTAGTGGTGAAAGTGAAGATGATGAAGAAGAAGAAGAAGACTAATTTACTTCTCTTTATCACTTTGTAAATTTTTGTAACTTTTCAATCTTCTTGTAATCTGATGTAATTGTAATATGTTCTAAATCAATAAAAGATTACAAATTCCAACTCAATTTCTATCTCAGAAATTTTGTGTGAAGACTTAACTTTAGTTTAGTTACAGATACTTAGCTGAAGTTTTGTCATCATCAAAAAGGGGGAAACTATTGGATGAAGATGAAGAAGTGAAGGAAGGTTTTGATGATTTCCCAAAGACATCAGTTAAGTAATGGAAGCTTAGCAAGCCTCTGAAAAGTTTAACCGAGAAGTCAAGTAAAATCAGAAGGTTAAATTTTGGTCCAGAAGACTACTGATCTGATGCTAAGTTCGGAATCAGACTGGTGGATTTTAGCAAAGTCAAATCAGATGAGTTCGATTTTAATCAGCAGAGTGGCTTCGATCAGCAGAGTGGAAGTGACCAGAAAGTTATTACAACGGTAATAAATGCACTTGGTGTAATAAATGATGTAAGAAGAGGGTATTAAAGACAAATAATTGAAGAGAAACCTCGGATCAGCAAGGTGCATTTAATGCGACGTGACATAAAGTACAATAGAACTGTGAACAGTTGCAGAAGCCATTCTGAAACAAGGACCAGTACTCGAGGAAAATCTGAAAATCTGTCATTTCTCAGCGGGCAGAATTCAAATCCTCAAGTATAAATAGTTCTGGATTCAAAGAGTTAGAGACGACGAAGCAACTCAATTACAACTGAGAAGAATTCACGATAAAATCTTCAAGTCTCAAATACTCAAAAACAGAACACTAACAGTGAAGTCATCTGTTGACAAGCTGAATAGAGAAAATCAAGTATACATCAACAATCTTAGTGATTTCTGTAAAATAGAGAATTGTGAGAAGTGTACATCCATCTTTGTGAGTGATATAACTTCAGAGTATAGGTTTTCTTTGTGATCACCTATCGCGAACTTATGGCTTTATCATTTGTTGTGAAAGCGCAAGTAGAATGTACACTTTATGTTAATAGTATAACCCAAAATCTTCGTGATTTGGAAGAGTGGATTAAAAGACATCCTTGTCTATATAACCACTATAAAAATTCTCTGTGTTTGATTACTTGCATTTTTACTTGCATATTTTCAAAAGCATACAAACACTTTGAACATACTAAAAGATTCTTAAACGGAGTTTAAAACTGGGGATAAAAATCTTGAGGTAAGAAAATAACTTGTTAGAAAAATATTTGAGAAATCCTCTGCATACAAGTTTCAAACTCTGATTTGAATTGAAACAGATAAGTAAATCAGACGAGTGGTCAACTCTGTTGTTTAAGCTAAGTGCGCAATCAGCTAAGTAGTCTCACCAGTTCGATCAGCTTACTCTGTTGATAACAAAAGTTAGAGAAATTTTAAAAAGGAAAAGAGGTCTATTCCCCCCCCCCCCCCCCCCTCTAGACCTCAACTGACCACTTGGGACCAACAGAGAAGATCCATAGTCTGCTGAAAGACCATTAGAATCAGCAAAGGAGTCTGATGCTGAAAATCAGACAACAGTTGAGGTGCCTATACCTCAGGTTATTCAGTCTGATGTTCCATCAGCAGTACTCACTGAAACACCGGCTGCCAGAAAGAAGAGAACTGGTAAAGCCAAGATTACCTATGCCCACAAAAAGAAAAGAGAAGAGGTTGAGCAAAGAAAGAGAGAAGAAGCTGAGCTTAAAGTTGCTTTGGAGGCAAGTAAGTCCGAAGCTGCTCTTAAATAGTTGACTGATGAAGAGTTAGCTGCCAAGGAGGCTGAAGACTTGGCTAGAGCTCTTGAAGCGAGCAAAGAAGATGCTCATGGCCCTAGAAAATGTGGTGGGATAGTGATTGGAGAACCAAAATAAGGTTTTGTTGTACTCCCTCGTCCCTAACTTGTAGAAAGCAAAAGAAAGAGGTCAAACGTGCATTGGAGATAATAAAAAGTGACATGAGCAAAACACAAAAATACCCCCTATGCTTTGTCTAACTCCCAAAACCCCCTGTATTATTTTAACTCCCAAAAAAACCCCTGTGATCTCAAATAAGTGCCAAATACACCCCCAAAAAAGTGAGTGTGTTTCAAATGTAAAAATTGCAAGTATTTGTTCACATTTATTTTTTATATGACAATTTTACCCCTGACATCGAAAGACAAAAACACCCCTATGCTTTGACTAATTCCCAAAAAAACCCCACATGTATCATTTTAAATCGCCAAAACCCCCCTGTGTTTGATTTTAAATACCACACTCGATCCAAGTAGTATATACTTAATTTTTCAAAAAGAATAAATAAATTTTAAAAAAAAATATATAGGGGTAATCTTGTCATTCCACCAAAAGTTAAAAATAAAATTATAAGTATATACTACATGGGTCGAGTTTGGTATTTAAAACCAAACACAGGGGGGGTTTTGGGAGTTAAAATAACACGTGGGGGTTTTGGGAGTTAGACAAAGCATAGGGGGTGTTTTTGTCTTTTGCTCAAGTGACATTGCTGTCTTTGCAAGATTTGAGACTGAACTAGAGAAGCACAACGCATTATTGCAATCTAAGAGTACCTTCACTACTGAGAAGATAAGATACAATTGGTGGAGGAACTATAGATTGAACAAGATAAGGGAAGAATTCAGAGCTTGGAATGAAGCTACTGCTGAAGAAAGTTGTGTATTGAATTGGTTGCAGACCAACAATATCAAACAAGCACTTGACACTAATTTCTTCCACAATAGACTACAAGAGTATGTAAAATTCATTGTACTAAAGGAATCAACTGCTCTCAGGGAAACAATGACAAATAAGCCCAGAAGGGGAGAAGATTTGGGAGAGAGAGTTGTTAAGATTGCAATTTGTGTTACCTTGGATAAATGGTTTAAAAGATCAAGATATGGACAAGAAAGCTCCAGTGATCTGCCAACCTTACCAATTCTGCAACACATAGCTTTTGGGTCAGAAATCAGAAAGTACCAAGAAACAGATCACTCACATCAGACGACTTCGCCCTTTATACCTGCAAATTTTATTCATCATAAAACAGTCGTGTCTACTGATGGTTTTGATTTTATGCATATTACAGATGAAGGTACTGATCTGAACAAAGCTTATGCGAAGGACTCATTAGTGGAATTGAACCTTGCTGATACACAGGTTCCACTTGATGAAGTGCCTAAAGTTAAGGAGAAGTTTGCTCTTGAATGGAAATCAGAAGTCACTCCTGAAAATCAGCAAAGTGCTATTCCTGCCAAGGAATCTGAAACTGTTCAATCCGCCATCTTGGACTCCATGAAGGCTATGATTGAAACAGCCATGAAGGAAATGGAGGTGAAAAACAAGGAGCTACTGAGAAAATTTGAAGAGATAGTTTCCAACCTTGTTCAAAGCACCATTCAAAGTATTCCACAACCCATTGATCCGACTGTACTGTTGAAGGATGAGCTGACTACTCTCAAGGATGAAGTTCAAAGCATGAAGTCAGACATTCAGCTATTCAACGAACGAGTATAACATAACGAGGCTAGCCGGAAATAGATTAACATGGTTGTCTCAAATGCAATGAAGCAAATAAGGAAAAGACTGAAAATGTTGTACAAACCTTATGTGCAAGTGCTGATCTGGTACTTCAATGATAGATTCAAGTGGGTACAGAAGTTGAAGCCTTTCATAAAACCTTCCATAATCAAGCAATAGGTCAAAGACAACAAGGAAATCTTTTAAATGCTATGGATCATAACATCAGAATGCTCTGTGATGCAGTTAACATTACTCCTGTACAAGTTGAAGCACTCTACCCTACTGATGATGACAAAAAGGGGGAAGAGTTGTCTGAAGACAACGAGGAAGTTAAGGCTGCTGAAGAAGCTCAAGTTTTGGAAGAGGCTATTGATAAGCCTGCTGAAGAAACAAAGGATGCTACTGAAGAAACAGAGGATGCTGCTGATATTGAGGAAGCTGATTTAAATAAAGAAGAACCCAAGGATGCGGAAAAGGAAGACAAAAATATTGTTGCCTCCAAGGATTCTGCTGAAGAACAGCTTGATCCATTTCGAAAGATTAAGAGAATAGAGGAAATTAAGGCCATACTTGATGCTGCTGAAGAAGAAGAACTTTTAGAAAAAGCCAAGTTATCTCTAAATTTCGCTAGTGAAAGTGAAAGTGAAGAAGATGTTGAAGAAGAAGAAGTAGAAGAGGATGAAGAAACAGATGACTAAGAAGACTCTACTTTTTCTAATAACACTTTCGTAACTTTATATCTTTCTGTAAATTTTATTTCTCATCTGTTTGTAATCTGATGTAATTGTACTAAAATTCAAAATCAATGAAAGATTACAAGTTCCAACATAATTTCTATCTCAGAAGTTTTGTGTGAAGACTGAACTTTAATTAGTTACATGTACTTAGCTGAAGTTTTGTCATCATCAAAAAGGGGGAAATTGTTGGATGAAGATGAAGAAGTGAAAGGGAGGTTTTGATGATTCCCAAAAGTCATCAGCTAAGTAATGGAAGCTTATCACACCTCTGAAAAGTTTAACCGAGAAGACAGGTAAAATTAGAAAGTTAAATTTTTGTTGGATGAAGATGAAGACTTAGAAGTGAGGGGAGGTTTTGATGATTTTCAAGAGTCATCAGCTACGTATTGGAAGCTTAGTAAAAACCTTAGAAGATATTTGACCAAGGAAGAAGTTACTTCAGTCAAGTCTGATTTAGCCTGATTTCGTCCTAGGTCTAATATTAGTAAATTTATTAAGAACATTTTTTATATATAGGGTTTGGTTAAAGTACTCAGGAAGAAGATATTTGTTTACGGTGCAATGAATCAGAAACTTCTCTCCACTGTCTTCTCTTATGCAATTATGCTAGACAATGTTGGGCTCTATCTGGATTAGCTCTCACACAATACTCATGCAATCCCATGGATACAACGGATTGGTTTAATTATATGTATTCTAAGATGGACTCTTCGGAATTGAGCTATGCAGTTTGTCTAATTTGGTGGCTGTGGTTTGGACGCAATAAATTACTTTGGGAAAGAGATGATTTAGAACCTGCTGTTTTAGTTTCGTTTGCTAAATCTTTTTTTGGCAGATTCATAGCAGCTGTAACTCCTCTTATTCGGCAGATTTCGGACAGATCTACAGCTTCTTGGCGCCCTCCCCCGGCAGGTACTGTAAAAATAAATGTTGATGCAGCAATTTATACGAATGAAAATAGCTTTGGTGTTGGATACATAGCCCGTAATCATCGGGGAATTTGTTTGGCCTGGGGAGCTCAAAAATATGATTTCCCGTATGAACCTGAGGCAGCAGAAGCTTTTGCTGCAGTTAGAGGACTTGAATTTGGCTTGGCTAATGGATGGACAAATTTAATTCTTGAAGGCGACTGTAAAAAGGTCATTGAAGGCATAGTGAATTCCCATACCAATTATGATTTTCACCCTCTTGGTCATTTCTTTAAAGCTATCAAGATCTTGAGCTCTAGTTTAGTTTATTTTAGTTGTGTTCATACTTTTAGAGAGAATAATTTTGTGGCTCATGCTCTAGCTAAGGTTGCATATAGCATTTTTCCTTCTTCTGTTGCGCTCCCGTGCTTCATTCATAATCTTGTACTTGATGATATTATTGATTAATGAAATTTCACCCTATGGGTCTTCTCAAAAAAAAAAAAAAGGATAGTGCAATTCAAGACTTGTAAGAATTATATCAAATATGTGGCTAAAATTGTATAAGAGAAGAACAACTGAATTATATGTATTGAAAGACCAAAATTCGGATCCTTATTACAATGGAGTATTCGCTATTTATACTGAATACCTAATCCTAACGTATCTAGGAGTCCTTCTAGGCCTAGGAGTCCTGCATGTCCTAGGAATCCTGCATGGCCCAATAAACCCTCGGGATCGATCTTCAGGTCGACTGGGTGCGATAAAGCAGATCGAGCCGATCGTGGAACTTTCGAGGAGATTTATTTTGTCTTCACAGGTCGGATTGGCTCTGAACCCGCTCGGGAAGTACAATTCGATCATAAGTGTAAAATAGCCCTCATCAGTACTCCCTCACTTCTCGAGCGTAATCGTAGTTGTAGCTCGTAGAAGTAAAAAAGATCACAGTGTCAACCTTTCTGTGGTTCATGAAGTATGCCTCGTTAAAAACCTTGCTCGGAAAAACCCTTTTATGGGATAAAAACCTAGCGAGGGAAAAAGAGTGCATATCCATTTGAACTTCTCAGATAAAGACACGTGGCTCGGTAATGTATGTCAGACATCTGCAGGGTCTTCTCATGATTTTACTGGCGGGAAACTGAAAAGACGTGAAGGGTTGAACCGACTTTTCACTATCCGTATATATAGTCGAAATAAGCGGGATTTTTTTACTTTTTACCCCAAATATCTAGATCTTTCAGCAGTAAAGTTTGAGTCGATATTCTTGCAATCTGTTCAACTCGTCGAACATACCATCTTCAGAAAATGGCTTCGTCCTCGCAGAACCCCAACTCCCTTAACCGGAATGAAGAAGAACAAGTACCCCAAAATATTGCCAACCCAGAAACTCTTTCTTCTGATGAAGAAGTAGGAGATGGCGTTCAGGCCGAGGAGGTCAGAGATTACGAGGAGAAAGGAGTTGATAGTTTGGTAGTTGAGATCGTTCCTGAGGAGCATTTACCGGCCTTGAAGAGGGATTATGGTTGTTATTTCCCCTTTGATTTCGAGATAATTAATCCTTTTGCAGAGGAGAGAGTTAATACGCCTCCCCCAAATTGCCGAGCTTTTTATACATCGCATTTTGATCACGGATTACGTTTTCCTCTCTCTCCGATCCTCCGCCAACTTCTAGAGACTTTCTTTGTTTCTTTAACCCAACTCGTACCAAATGCCATAGCCTTTATTATGGCCTTTTCTATCTTGATGGTTGCAAAAGGGCTGCAACCTTCATTTCGTAATTTTCTTCACTTCTTTTGACTTTCCATATCGACCTCCTCCAACCGAGGCTAATATTATGTCAAAGACCAGGGTTTGCTGTGCTAGAAAATGCCATCTCGAGTAACAGCATGGAATGGAAATCGAACTTCTTTTTCGTCAAGCCTCCAACCCACCGTGTACTTGAGAACGGGGAAACTGAAGAGTTTACCTATGACTGGGGTTATGACCAATCCTGGGTGTACGGCGGTCGGAAGGTGATCGGCGAAATGGCTCCAGATGATTATTTTTCTCTAGACATGGTGGAGGAGATGAGATCGGACAAATACCAGTCGGCTTACTTAGTCGGAGAAATCTACCTTCGAAAAGCTGGATTAAGCTCTCTGGATTTTCCCACTTAAACGGATGATCGTCGCCTAAGTAAGATTTTAATATGACTTATTATATCCTTAAGAAGGATCTCTTAATCGTCATCCTTTAACGTTTGTAACCTTATATTGTAGCTTCTATGGTCGAGAAGTGTCGTTATTCAGTGGTTGGAAAGACTGTCCTTTCTAACTCGAAGAAGTCGTCGGGAAAGGTACCGATAGAGCATAGATAATCCAGAAAAAGGAGGAGAGATCAGCACCAGGATCTGGAAGACATTGAGGAAGAATCTTTCGAGAGTGCAGATCCTATTCGAGTTGCTCCTCCCACGACTGATCAGACTTCTGCGGAAATACCTTCGTCGAGCACTGGTCCAGGACGTGGTTTTCCCCCCAAATTTATTAGGGATGAATATGGTATTCTTGGCTGTAAGACTTGGCCGGAACGTAATCCTACTGGTCCGGCAGCTAAAAGAAAGAAGCAATTCTATGACAAAGAAGGTGAATTTTTTACTCACGTTGGAGATTCGAGCCATAAGACTTCTTTGGTAGATATGATCGAGAGCCACCTCCAGGGGAAACGGGCAGCCGGATATTCTGAAAAGGATACACTGATGACCGATGATAAGGAACATATCATCGATAAATCAATTCGACTTCTTCTGTCCTCAACCTTCACCAGGGATGTACAGTGAAATTTCGAGAGGGAACCACTCGAGAAGCTGGCCAGAGCAACTCATGCTGACAAAGTGGTAATATATAATCATAATGTTATGTTTCAGTACATTTCAAGTTTCTCTACTTCAATTCGTAACTAGATGAGATAATTTTGCAGACTGGGAAAGCGTTGGTGACTGCCTTGTATGATACGGCGTTGCACAGATATCAGTGGAAGTTTGTGGAAGAAACCAACAATATTCTAATGGCCAAGATCAAGGAGCTTGAAGACAAACTTGCCAAGATCGATAGTTCCAGTACATCAGTTGAAATTCAGTCTGGTTCTTCCGTCAAGCCCAATCTGGAGACTGATAATCCTCATATTATTAGCACGATGATGGATGCTCGTCGGTATCAAGCGCAGGTCGATCAACTAAATCGGGAATTGGACGACCAGCGTGTTTCTCATGCTACTTCGATGAGCAAACTTGAGTCCGAGATTCTCTCACTTCGATCTCAACTTGCGGCTAAGGATGATGATGCCAATTTGGATAAGGTCATGGATAAAGTTCATACCCCCAATGTTGAGTCCATTGTTAGGGAGTTTCTTGATTCTCCTGTCTGTACGGCAATAAGTCATCAAAAGATAGGGGACCTATTGCTGAGCTCGTTTTACAAAGGGGTTGATCAACTGATCGAGTCTGGGCTGATCCCTGATAGGCGAGATGATTATCGCAAAGTCATGGACATTGGAAAAGATCAGAGGCTTCAAGAATATCCTCCAGAATTCTTGACTTCCGTTGAAAACAGCGATCATCCTTTGGCTCACTTAGTGGCTGAGTTCGGAACTCCCTTGCCTGTGCCCGATCCTGACCTAGAGCCTGCCGAGGAAGCCGACTTCGATCAAGCGGATGAAGGAGAATCTGAAAACCAAGAAGAGTCGTCCTCTGAAGAAGTCACTCCCCCATCTTAGGCCATGTTTGTGACTAGGGTTTTATCAATTTTCCTCAACGATCTTTGTTAATCTATTTAGTTGAATATGTAACTCTTTGTAAATGAATTTTGTATGAAATCACTTTTTGCTATACATAACTCTTAATCATAGAATAGCATTCATCGAATTTTCCTTTGTCGTTTTTATGATCGTAATGTGCAATCAATAACCTTCTCAAATAGTTTTTTGAAATTTTACTGTTCGCGCGCCTTACGCCGAGGACATATTTGTCATTTCCTTTACGATATATAAAGGTAAAATCTTTGAAGTTTTACCGCGCGTCCCCACTTGAAATATAAAATTTCTCTGCAATAGATCGGAGCAACAGTTCGATATATACGAGATTTTCCCAATTTTTTGGCCATGAGTTCCAATCTGTTCTCTGGTGCCACCAAACGATCTCTACGAGGTCCATCCAGACGAGAAACTCCAAAAAAAAGAGCTAGGACTGAAAGCTCGCACCAGCCATCTTCCAAGGGAGGGGCTGCTCCCCAAAAATTTGTGCCTCCTTCCGATCGGGTCTCGACCCCTCCGGAAGACGTTCCGAGGTCTAAGGTGAATACTCCTTCCCAAATGAAGGAAATTATGGATTCTTCTATGGGTCCTTCCAGAGTTTCGATCCATAGTCCACTGGTCGATCCGAATATCCTGGAAGCTTGTCGGAACGAGGAGTCTCAAGTTAACTCTCCTGTTCCTGACGATCAACCAAGAGATGACCCTTCTCATCCTGTTCCAAACATCACATTAATTCAAACTTCTGATCAGGAAGCCGCTCAGCAGGTCGACACTATCCCTCCTAATCCTGAGGTCGAGCCAGATTTACAGGTGGGGGGATCCGCAATGGAAGACATTCCCCAATCTCTTTTTGCCCCTCTGACCTCCAATGTTGTCGTATCTAGTTCCCAAAACACTCAAGTCCTTTCTCCTCCTGTCATTCCTCGAGGAATGACTAAAAGTGGATCTGGTCTTAGAAACTCGAGCTCTGAAAATCCATTGGATGATCCTTCCCTATTAGACGATCGTCCTTTAAGATCACAAGTCGAAGAAATAACCGAATTTACTATGGGTCAATCAGGAGGAGTATCTCTTGATGCATGCGTTCCTGCAACCTTGGAGCCCGATGGGGTATCTTGGAATTTGGGAATGGGTACTATTTTGCCAAAGGAGCTTGACAAATTGAATAATCACTTTTCTCTGCAGCTCGTTCAGTCCATCTTCAAGCATTTGGAGTTGGTAATTGAATTTTTTGTTTTAACAGAAATACCTTGTCTTCTAATTCCTTTAGTTTTTATTCTGATACTTTCATAAATTGTTATAGGTTAAGCACGAAGCTGTTCAGCTCGGGATACAAAATGACGAAGCTTACTTTTCTCAACTTCACTCCAATGAAAGACTGGATACCATTGCTGCAGCTCATCGATTGCTGATGAACGAAGCTGAGAGTCTTCGAGCTGCTAACAAAAGGTTCTCTAAAGAGAAAGAAGATCTGGAGTCCGACAAAGAGAGACTTGAAAAGGAGAAAGAAGATCTGCTTCGACTGAATAAAAATTTGGAAGAAGTTACCCTATCTCAGATCGAGAAAGGGAAGAAACAAGAGTTTGATAGGGGTTTTTCTCTTGGGTATAAACAACGTACTCAAGAGTTGATCACTTATCTCGGTCATCGTACGAGCCCCGATCACATCCTCGAACTATAGACTTTCTCCTTTTTTTTATTCTGAATTTGATGTAAATATGACAAGATTTTTGTATGAAAAGAGCTTCGTTTTCTTTCAATAATTTCTGTGCGGAGAAATTCCTCGTTCCGAACTGACCATCATAATGATTGCTGTCTATTTTCTCGGGAGAGGGAAAGTCACTTAGATATTTGTGCCGTAACCGTAGCTATAGGACGTTTCATATGTTGTCCATTAAATCATAAATCCTTCCAACTATAAATACCTTCCCTGATAAGAAGAAGTTTAATACAAGGAATAATCATGTCATCATTAGTAAGACATAGATGTCTAATGGGATACTTATGGTGTCCTGATTATGGTGGAAATACCCTTGATCAAAATCTATTATGATTAAAGAGAGCTGGTTAGTTCATTAAAATTAAAGAATTCTCCGTGTCAGGGTATCCTCCTCGACCAAGGAGGATACTTTGTATGAGTTTGAAGAGGTATCCCCGAACTCAGGCGGATACTTTGTAACCTTGTAGCAGGATATCTTCTGACCAAGGAGGATATTTCATATAGGCCTGGTGAAGTATATTCGCCGATCTTCACAAATGCAGGTACAAAATTCCCAGAATAAGTACGTCAGATTGGAGGAGCAATCATTCCGAGGAGTAGCTACTAAGCGGATAGTATTGAGTATTTGTAACAATTCCAGTTAAACTATAGCAATGAATATATCTTCCTTTCTCGATGTATTCATTCGATCTTATCTACTAATTGTAACCATTGAAATCTTTAATAAAAGTGTTTTTTACTGAATAGTTGACCTGTGTCACTTACTTTCGTTTGGTTTACTGCTTTTGATCATTTATTCGACATTGCAAATTAACCCAACTACGCGTATAATATTTCTCAGTTATCTCTAAAATCTGGACCGTTGACAAGATCCCCAGGCATCACCGTTGGATTCCCTATTTTCTGCCTATAAAAATGCCATTTCCTCCTTCCTTATTTCATAAATGATGTTGTCCATGAAAAACTTTTATCTGTGTAATCATGATCGAGCACCAGAATGTATTGTCTTTAACAAAGGATTAGTTCCTGATTTGGTATGGGTGGAATTGGAAAAATGAGGCCTCCAACATATATGGTGATGATCGGGCAAACCTTGAAATTGTGGTTTGGTCGACCATAATTTATGCCATATGGTATAGTTCGAGGTCAGAGGAAAGCTGGATTCTTGCCTTATCGAAATCAACTTGTATCTAACAGGTCGAGAATCCCATGCATGAGATCATGTTGACCCACCGTTGATCTGGTGAAGAAAAAGCATCAGCTTCTCTAAGGTGGTCGAAATTAGATAGCATGTAAACTTTCCTCAACTACTTACAGCTTCCGAGCCTTAGAGGAAGTGCCAGAACTTTAGTTTCTCGTCACTGTTCTCAAAGTAGACGTAAGGATGGTTGTTCCCCAGCTCGAAGCTTCCGAAGTTACGACTGGCTTTGGTCCGAGAGCACTTGAACTACCTGATGGTCGGAAGTGCCTGTCATCTGATGGTCGTCGAAAATAAACTATTTTCTGTGATTCTGTACTGAGAGTTGTTAGTATATCGATTGATGCTATTGTATGGTCGAGCTTTTGTACGATAAGAACCTTAAATTTGTAAGATAATCTTTGTAATGAGAATTTTATCAGCATTAATATCGATCTAAGGTGTAATATTCAATCGATCAACCTTGTAGTGTATTTAATACAATCCTTGTCTTTATGGCTGGTAGTTATGAATAGGTAACGTAAATCCCGAGAATATATCATCACCGTTGATTGGATATAAAATTCCACCGTTGGATCTTTTACCGCTCCTTCTATAAAAGGAATTTGTTACCTTTCATTCACTTTCTATCAAAAGTAAAATTTTGTAATAATGTACTTCCTCTTTTTCCAAAATGGTGGTCGTCCACCCAACTCGAATTTCCTGAAAACTGTTAACTATTACGACTTGGTATGGGCAGAATCGGAAAATGGAGACTTCTCAAAGACTATGAAGTCTCCGATCCCTAGAAAAGGGGATCGATCGGAGTGCCTATCATATATCGACCATCCTGCACAAATGGGTAAGGGTCGGTATAGTGGCGTTCCGATCTAATAGTTCCGCGATCGGTGGAAAGCTGGTCAGTTCATTAAAACAAGAAAATATGATCGAGAGTGCTGACCACCATCGACCGATGTAAAATTTTGATCTCATGAAGCTCTGGTGAAGTATGGACCTCAGATTCTCCAAGCTTGTGGTCGAAATTTCGACACTTAAAAGGCGGTTGTCCTCGTCGACCGGGCTTAGCTGGTGGCAAGAAGGCTGGAAAAAGTATGGAGATAAACAAAGACAGAAGTCTGTAATTCATACTGCCTCTCTTCAAACCTAGATAACCTCAGTCGATAAGATGACCTTGTAAGATTGCTTTTTACAAGTCTACTGGACAACCGAGCTGTACTCCATTAGGACTTCTTTTCAGCATGTAATAGGATTTGTCGTCGATCAATTAGGGAAATCTTTGTATCTTTCTAATGTACTTTACTTTTTGTAATAGTTTCAGGAACATGAATAAACCTTATTTTCAATATTGGTTTTCATACTTGTAGATCATATGATGTAGATCGATGAGTCTCTACCGACCCAATCGGTTTTACCCAAAGGTTATATTTATCTTAGGTTTTTTACCAATTATTGGTTTTAACCGTTGTAGATCGTTTTAGGAGATCGATGAGTTTTTACCGACCCAATCGGTTTTACTCAAAGATTATATTTTTCTTAGGTTTTTTACCAATTATTGGTTTTAACCGTTGTAGATCGTTTTAGGAGATCGATGAGTTTTTACCGACCCAATCGGTTTTACTCAAAGATTATATTTTACTTAGGTTTTTTACCAATTATTGGTTTTAACCATTGTAGATCGTTTTACGAGATCGATGAGTTTTTACCGACCCAATCGGTTTTACTCAAAGATTATATTTTACTTATGTTCTTTACCAATTATTGGTTTTAACCGTTGTAGACCGTTTTAGGAGATCGATGAGTTTTTACCGACCCAATCGGTTTTACTCAAAGATTATATTTTACTTAGGTTCTATACCAATTATTGGTTTAACCGTTGTAGATCGTTTTAGGAGATCAATGAGTTTTTTACCGACCCAATCGGTTTTACTCAAATATTATATTTTACTTAGGTTCTATACCAATTATTGGTTTTAACCTTTGTAGATCATTTTAGGAGATCAATGAGTTTTTTACCGACCCAATCGGTTTTACTCAAATATTATATTTTACTTAGGTTCTATACCAATTATTGGTTTTAACCTTTGTAGATCGTACAAATATTGGTTTCTTTGCAATGTATGGAGAAAATAAGCAAAAGCTTTTATTATTTTTGCAAGCAAACTAGATGTCCAAAAGAAAATAACTGGAGAAACTACTTTAAAAACGAAAATACAAGCTAACTTCTGCAAGAATCAAACTGATCTTCAAGACCTCCTTTCTTTGAATTCATCGGCCATAATATTGTCTAAGATTTACTGCATTCCAAGTTCGAGGAAGTGGAGTTCCATCCAAATGAACTATTTTAAAAGATCCCTTCTTGCCAACCGCAGTTACTATGAATGGACCTTCCCAATTTTGTTGTAATCTTCTCACATGTTTTGACACTTCGACCTTTTTAAGTACCAGATCACCTTCCTTGAATGAACGTATTCTTACTCTCTGATTGTAGGCCTTTTCCATGTTGGACTTAGCGGCTTGCAAGCTAAGATTGGCTTTTTCCCTTAGGGCTTCACTTAAGTCAACATCATCTTTTCTCAGCTGATCATTCTTTTCTTCATCGTATAAATCGATCCTTGGGCTGGGAACAAGTGCCTCGACTGGGGTGACTGCTTCTGAACCATAAACTAAGCTAAAAGGTGTTTCACCCGTAGAAGCTTTTACTGTAGTTCTATTTGCCCAAACAACGCCGGGAAGCTCGTCCAACCATTTTCCTTTGGCCTCATCCAGTCTTTTTTCGAGGGACTTAACAATTTCCCGATTCGCTACTTCTGTCTGTCCATTTGCTCGAGGATGCCCCACTGATGTAAAATTTTGCTGTATCCCAAACTTCGAGCACCATTCTTGGACTTGTTTTCCAGCAAATTGGGTTCCGTTGTCGGAGATCAAAACCCTTGGAATACCGAAACGGCTAACTATATTTTTCCAAAGAAAATTTATGACCTGGAACTGCGTTATCCGAGCCAGTGCTATACATTCAATCCACTTACTGAAATATTCAACTGTGACCAAGACGTAACTCTTTTTCGATCTTGCAGTTGGGAACGGCCCCACTATATCGATTCCCCACTGATCGAAAGGCCAACAGATCGGGATAGGGTGCATCGTCTCTGCTGGTTGATGGATTATATTCGAGTGAACTTGGCAGTAATGACAATATTTCACATAATCCTGCGCATCTAAATACAAGGTTGGCCAATAATACCCAGTTCTCAAACATTTTAGCGTGAGTGCACGAGCCCCACTATGATTCCCTGCTTCTCCTTCATGAATATTTTTTAGGATGCTTTGGGTCTGGTGTTCGGGAATGCATTTCAGTAGTATTCCATAAACGGATCGTCTGTAGAGTTTCCCATTTACAATAGCATAACTTGGTGCTCGATATCTAACCCTCCAAGCTTCGTTTTTATCGCTAGGGAGAGATCCATCTTTCAAATAGGTGAACAAAGGGGTCATCCAACTACCTACTGCCAGATCGATATCCATTATTTTAGTAACAGGGACGGTGTCAAGGTCGATCGATGGTGCATTGGAGATTAACCAGGTGATCACCCTTTTAGACTTACCATCCCTCGTTCCCGTAAATCTTGACAGTTGATCAGCACATCGATTTTCTTCTCGTGGGATGTTCTGTATTTCAAACTTATCAAATTTTTCAGTCAACTCTTTAACTTTGGGCAAATATTTTATCATGTTGTATTCCTTGGCCTCGTACATCCCGTTGATCTGTCTTTGAACCAGCTCGGAGTCCGTTAAGACGTTCAAAGCCTTTATGTTGGCTTGTATAGCCATTTGCATTCCTGCAACCAGAGCCTCATATTCTGCTTCTTTATTCGTCACCATGAAATCCAGGGTGATGGCATAGTTCAAATCTTCACCATTAGGTCCTTGAAAATTTATTCCTGCACCCCCACCATCTCTGCTTGACGCGCCATCGACATGCATAAGCCATACTGGATTATTAACGATTAAGATGTCATTATTGCTTGAAGACGTTTCTTCTGGGATTGTCTCCGATGGACAGGGGGTTTCTAGGAGAAAGCTTGCAAGCACTTGTGCTTTTATTGCAGTTCGAGGTTGATATTCGATCTCATATTGTCCCAGCTCCACTGCCCATTTGATTAGTCTTCCTGGGGTTTCTGGTTTTGACAAAACCTGTCTCAAAGGTTGATTGGTAAGGACAATGATTTCATAGGTCTGGAAATAAGGTCGTAATTTTCGTGCTGAGGTCACCAGAGCCAAGGCAAATTTTTCGATTTCTAAGTAATTCTTCTCAGCTCCTGCAGTAACTTACTCAAATAATAGACTGGCTTGTGTTCCGATACTTCTATTTTGACTAGCCTGAGCTTATGGCTGCCTCGGAAATCGCAATGTACATGTAAAGGGGATGTCCTTCCGTAGGCTTGGCGAGCAGTAGTGGTGAAGTTAAGTACTCTTTTAATTGGTCGAACGCCTAGTCACAGGCCTCGGTCCATTCAAATGTCTTAGCTTTCCTTAGGGTCTGAAAGAACGGCAGACTTTTATCCGCCGATCTTGATATGAACCTGTTGAGGGCTACAATTTTTCCCACTAGGCTTTGTACTTGAGTAATATTCCTCGGAGGCTTCATTTCCGTGATAGCACGTATTTTTTCAGGATTTGCTTCGATGCCTCTTTGGTGAACCAGGTAACCCCAGAAATTTTCTAGACCTCACACCAAAGGTGCATTTCAAAGGGTTGAGCTTCATTCCATATTTCCTCAAAATCCTGAAGCAACGATTTAGGTGTTCAATGTGATCCTTCTCGCTCATGCTTTTGACTAACATGTCATCCACATATACCTCCATTATTTCTCCGATCAACTCCTTAAACATTAAATTCACCTAACGTTGATAGGTTGCTCCAGCGTTCCTTAGTCCGAAAGGCATTACCACGAAGCAATATACTCCCTGCTCGGTAACGAAGGCAGTTTTTTCTTGGTCCTTTTCGTCCATGAATATCTGGTAAAAACCTTGGAACGCGTCCATCATGCTAAAAATAGCAAAACCAGCTGTGGAGTCGACTAACAGGTTGATTCTAGGGAGCGGGTACGGATCTCTTGGACATAATTTGTTTAAGTCCGTGAAATCATTGCACATTCTCCATTTATTATCCTTTTTGTCACCCTTCGATACCAATACAACATTACACAGCCACTCGGTAAAGTGTATTTCTCTTATCTGCTTAGACATTATTATCTTATCTTTCACAGGACCGTGATTCCTTTTCTTTTGCCTGACTGGTTTAGCTGTCGGATCGATTTTCAAAGAGTGGGTTATTATTCTTGGATCAATTCCCACTATATCCTCCGAGTTCCATGCAAATACGTCTATATTTCTTCTCAAAAAGTCAATTAACAAAACTTCTCCTTGTGGAGTTACCTTTGTTCCAATCCTAGTAATTTTGCTTGGATCGTTCTCTATGAGTTGAACGTCTTTATGCTCAGGTGCATGCAGAGTCAAATCTATAGGTTATTTCCCCTTTTTATCGATCCTATCCGTACTAGGCAGCTCTGGTTCTTGGGATCTTTCCACCGAAGATCCTACCGCCTTTCTTTTTGATGGTGTCAATGGGTCGACGTTCCTCTTCAGGGACAGTGAAGTATTATAACAATCCCATGCCATGCAGTGATCGTTAACTATCTCCCCGACCCCCAAAGTAGTTTGGAATTTTATCTTCTGATGGTAGGTTGAAACAACGGCTCGGAATTGATTTAATGACGGTCTGCCTAGAATGGCGTTATAGGCAAACGGCGTCTCCACTACTAGGAACTTTATCATTTTTACAACCCGCTGAGGTTTACTTCCAAGGGTTACGCTTAGGTTGATAGTCACGGCCGGAACTATATCCGATCCTCCAAATCCTACCAGTGGTGTAGCTACTCTTTGTAAAGTTATCTTCCCTAGATTCATTTGGTTCAGAGCTTCAATGGCTATTATGTTAGCCGAGCTCCCATTATCGATCAGAATTCTTTTAACGTTGAAGTCGGAGATTTTCAGCGAAACTACCATTGGAAAATCAGGGTGGTCTTCGTTAACGTCCCAATTCAGATTTCTCGGGACTTCACTCTCATCGAAGCTGATTATGTGCTTCTCGGAGCTCTTATTCTCGAGTGCCCATATTTCTTTAGGAATCACGACTCCCTTTTCCAGGGATCGAGCTGTTTTTCGTCTGGCGTTTCAACTATCACCCCCCGCCGGACCACCAGAGATCACATGAATGGTACCATTGACGTGATCGTTGTCGATGTCCTCTCTTCGAGGTACGTTGCTGTCTGGAGATCTCCTGCGAGGGCTTATATTTCCCTCCCTCCTTCTAGGACTGCTTGTCCTTTGTCTCCTTCGATCTGTTCTTTCCACAAATTCATTCAACTTGCCTTCTTGGATCAACTTTTCGATCTCCTGCTTCAAGTGGTAACAATCCTCGGTCCTATGACCGTGTGCACGATGATATCTACAATAGAGGTCATAGTTTTTCGCCCCAGGCTTAGCTTGCGTGATTCTCTTCGCCGGGGGAATCAAGTTGTTTCTTTCCAGTATTACCAAAATATCCTCTCGGGGAGTATTTAGTTTGGTATATTCCACATAACCAATTCGATCTCTGACATTCCTTTCTGGAGATCGAGGCCTGAGGTAGACATTAGGTCTTTTCTCAGGGTTGCTTCCGCCATATTCCAATCTTTGAAACACATTCCCCTTTCGGGAAAAACGATCGTAGTCCATGGCTTTTGGCATTGGGTCTTTATCAATCTTCCTTGATCCCGAAGTGGAGGCCTTATTCTTATTTTTATCTTTAAATGAATTCATTTCTTCTTGAGTCATATATTTGGAAGCCAACGTCATAATTTCAGCAAAGGTTCGAGGCTGCTTCCGACTTAAGGAATTGCCAAATTGCCTATTTTTTGTAAGGTTGAACAAAATTGATATGATATAGTCAATATTTGGGGAGTCGATTTTTAACAATTCGACATTGAATCTTGCCAACCAATTCCTTAGGGATTCTCCTTCCTGTTGGATAATAGTTCCCAAGTAGCTCATAGGGAGCTTTTGTCTTTTCTGGCTAGCGAACTGCTGCTCTAGTTTGTTACACAGCTCTCTGAAGCTAAAGATCGAATTAGGTGGCTGTTTCCGAACCAGTCCAACGCTAATCCTTCGAACGTCGTGATCATTAATTTTGCAGTGTACTCAGCTGAGTGAGCGTATAAGTTCATTATGTTCGTGAAATTGAATATATAGTCACTTGGGTCACCTGTCCCGTCATATCTGGGAAGACGAGTAGGTAAAGGTCCCGAGGCTTGTGCTTCTTTAATTTCCAGACAGAATGGGGAACAGGCCGCGATACTATCCTGGACCTCTCTCGAGCGGGGCCAGGGTTGCCTTATAGCCAATAACCTTTGTTCCAACCGTTCCTCCACCATTCTCTCAATATCTCTTTCAGAGAATCTTCTAGTTGCTCGTCGATCGATGATTGGGGGCTCCACATCATCGTCGATCGGAATAACAGTTCTTTCTCTAGATAGATGTGGCTCAGGACGAGCATTAGCTCTTGCCTGATTACCTCTTCGACCAGGGTTCCTTTCGATAATGTTTGGTGGAGATATTTGGTATCTTTGATCCCCTTCTGGGCTCTCCGCTTCAGCCGATACTCGATCGTTGTCCCTTCGAGGTCCCCTATTATCGTTAACCATCCTCGATGGCTAAACCGCGGCCGCCGCCAGGCCAGCCGTTTCTGGAGCAGGTGCTTGCAAAATTTGAGCACATAGTGAGCTCATAAGTTGAGCCATCTGTATCAATTTTTCCTGATCAGCTGGTAAGGGGGGAGGAGGGACGGATCGAGCAGGTGAGCTAGGGGCCCTGCTCCTACTAGGGTTCTGCCGTCCTCCAGTATTTTGGTTATTATCTTTGTTCCCCGTAACAAGCGTTACTACACGATCTAAATCCTGATGGTCTGCCGGAGGCGGTATACTATTAGCGCCAATCCTTTGGGAATTTTCAGGCAAATTTTCTACAGCACGGGGAGGCTGAGAAGTCCTGCTTTTTCCTGCGTTGCGTATGCTTTTTCTTGGGTTGACCATTATTCGATCGAGCAATTGACCTGCCCCACGGTGGACGCCAACTGATTTAGCCTAATTTCGTCTTGGGTCTAATCTCAGTAAATTTATTAAGAACAGTTTAATATTTAGGGTTTGGTTAAAGTACTCAGGATGGTGCAATTCAAGATTTGTAAGAATTATATCAAATATGTGGCTAAATTGTATAAGAGGAGAACAACTAAAATTTTATGTATTGAAAGACCAAAATTCGGATCCTTATTACAATGGAGTATTCGCTATTTATACTGAATAACTAATCCTAACGTATCTAGGAGTCCTGCATGTCCTAGGAATCCTGCATGGCCCAATAAACCCTCGGGATCGATCTTCAGGTCGACTAGGTGCGATAAAGCAGATCGAGCCGGTCGTGGATCTTTTGAGGAGATTTATTTTGTCTTCACAGGTCGGATTGGTTCTGAACCCTTCTCGGGAAGTACAATTCGATCATAAGTGTAAAATAGCCTCATCAAAGTCAAATATATGGTCCAGAAGACTACTGGTCTGTTGCTGAAGAAAGGAATCAGACTGGTGGATTTTCAGCAGACTCAAATCAGATAAGTTCAGTTTGGGATCAGCCGAGTGTACATCAGATGAGTGATTTCGATCAGCAGAGTGGAAGTGATTAGAAGTCATTGCAACGGTAATAAATGCACTTAGAGTAATAAATGCTGAAGAGGAAGGGTATTTATGGCAAATGATTGAAGAAAACCTCGTATCAGCTTGGTGCATTAAATGCGAACTGACAGAAAGTACAGCAGAGTGTACAGTGATCAATCGCAAGTAATCGTTTCAGAGACAAGGACCAGTACTCGAGGATTTGGACACCTGTCGATCTCTCAACGGGCAGATTTTCAAACCTCTAGTATAAATAGTTCAGTTCAAGAGTTAGAGAAAAAGACACAACACAGCTGAGAGCAAATCTGAAGCAGAATTCTTCAAAGTCTCAAACTAAAGAACATAACACTCATCAGCCGAGTCATTTGTTGACAAAGGCAGAATAGAGAGAAAAGAATATACTTAAAAATCTGACTGATTTTGTGAGAAACGTGTTGTGAGAAGCTATTATCCATCTTTGTAAGTGATAAAGCTTTGTAGTATAGGACTTCTTTGTGATTTCATGTAACGAACTTGTGGCCAGTTCATTTTTTGTTTGGCGCAAGCAGAGTATACTGTAAACTGTGTGTTTATAGTATAACCCAAGATCTAAGTGACTTGGAAGAGTGAACTAAAGGATTTTTATCTATATAACCACTATAAAAATTCTGTGTGTTTATACTTGCATTATTTTCTTGCATATTTTCAAAGAGCATACTTAAACACTTAAAGTTAACTGGGATAAAATCTTTTCTAAGTTAAGAAAACTACTTGTGAAAAACACTAGATAAATTCGCTGCAAGTTAGTCATTTTAAAACTCTGAGTTTCTTAAAATCAGCTAAGTAAAATCAGAAGAGTGGTCAACTCTGCTGTTCAAAGCTTTGTGCGAGATCAGCTTAGTCTACTTACGATTCTTGATCAGCTTAATCTGCTGACAGAAAAAGTTAGAGAATTTTAAAGATAAAATTTTTAGAGGTCTATTCACCCCCTCCCCCTCTAGACCTCATCTGACCACTTGGGACCAACAATTTTGGTCCAGAAGACTACTGATCTGATGCTGAGTTCGGAATCAAACTGGTGGATTTCAGCAGAGTCAAATCAGATGAGTTCGATTTGAATTAGCAGAGTGTTCATCAGCAGAGTGGATTCGATCAGCAGAGTAGAAGTGACCAGGAAGTTATTACAACGGTAATAAATGCACTTGGAGTAATAAATGCTGAAAGAGAAGGGTATTAAAGACAAATGATTGAAGAGAAACCTCGTATCAGCAAGGTGCATTAAATGCGACATGACAGAAAGTACAGCAGAACTGTACAGTGAACAATTACAGAAAGCAGTTCAGAAACAAGGACCAATACTTGAGGAAGATCTGAAATCTGCCATTCTTCAACGGGCAGAATTCAAACTCAAGTATAAATAGAACTACATTCAAGAGTTAGAGACGAAAACACAACAACTGAGAGAGAATTCAAGCGTGCAAATTTTCTAAGTCTCAAAAACTCAAGAACAGATCACTATCAGCCGAGGCATCAGTTGACAAAGACGAGTTGGAGAAACAAGAAAAAACAAAATTTGAGTGATTTATGTACAAACATTGAGTGTTGTGAGAAGTATATATCCATCTTTGTGAGTGAGATAACTTCAGAGTATAGGTTTTCTTTGTGATTTCCTATAGGGAACTTGTGGCTTTATCGTTAGTTGTAAAAGCGCAAGCAGAGTGTACTATTTACTTAGTGTTCATAGTATAACCTAAATCTTCGTGATTTAGAAGAGTGGACTAAAAGACATTCTTGTCTATATAACCACTATAAAAATTCTTGTGTTGGATTACTTGTTTTATTCTTGCATATTTTCATAAGTAACCAAACCTTGAGAAGCTAAAGATTTTAAAAGAAGTTTTAAAAATTGGGGATAAATTTTTTAAGTAATAAAACTTGTTTGAAAAATACTTGACATAAATCCGCTGCATACAAGTTTCAAACTCTGATCTATATTTGAAACAGATAAGTAAAATCAGACTAATGGTCAACTTACGCTGAACAAGCTTAGTGCGCGAATAGCTAAGTCGTCTCATAAGTTTCGATCAGCTAACAGTGTTTTGCTCTTACTTAGCTTTTGCTCCCTTTTGGCATGCTTTATCTCATCAGCAAACTTTTGTGAAATAGGACGAGGCCATTCTTTAATGAAGTGATCCAACTCCTTGCAGTTGTAGCATCTCATTTTTGCTTTTGCGGAATGCCTGTTTTCCTGAAATGGGTTAGAAGAAGATGAAGTAGCATTATTATATTTTGTTTTCATTTTCCTTCTGTAGAACTTCTTAAAAACATTTAGCAGCAGGGCAACGTCATCAACAGAGTACTGTTTGTCTGATTTTAACAGTCTCATCCCTGGACTTTCCAATTGATTTCCTTGACGAATCTGACGTGACGAGAGCAGTGGTGAGATCTGAACTTGATGTCTCATTGATTCCCATTCTGGGTAATTTGTACTCGAAGGCTTTGAGAGACGAGAACAGTTCAGTGAAGGAAATTTAGGTGGAAGTGCCTTAAGTACCTGCATTGTGATCTCCTTCTCTTAAAATTTCTTACCAAGCTTAAGAACCTTTTTCAAAGTTTTGGAAAATCTGGTATCCATTTTATCAATAGTTTCTCGAGACTTCATCTTGAAATTTTCTAACTTTTCAAGAGCCGTACCCAGCTGATGTTCCTTGATGGCTTCGTTTACTTCACTCATCGAAGAGACTTTATCCCACATTTCCTTAGCAGATTTGCAGTGTTTGATTTTGTGGAATCTTTCTTCGTCTAGAGCTTTGGTCATGATGAATCGACCCATTTTATCCAAGTTGACTAGCTTGATTTCTTCAGCAGTCATCTCATGTGGTTCCTTGTCAAATATCATATCAGGTTCATCAATAACCTTGGTAGTTTTTGTGAATTTGAACGGTCCTCTTGTAATGCAAGTGTACATGTTTTCGTTATATGAAGCAATAAAAATTTCCATTCTGATTTTCTAGTCATCAAAGTCCATACCACCAATGTGAGGAACATGGCTGATGCACTCCATTTTCAAAAAGCTTTTATTTTTCAAAATATGCTTGTTTTGAAAACGTTTGAAAAACACACCTAGGATCAAGCTCGTTGATCAGACATATGATCCAAATGAACCACCTGCTCTGATACCACTTATTGGTCCCAAGTAGTTAAGATGAGGTCTAGAGGGGGGGGAGGTGAATAGACCCTTAACATTTTTAAAACTTTTCTCTTTTTCTTAAGAAAAGTTAACTGATCCGTAAGATGATTCCACTTAGCTTATTTGCTTTTGTTAATTAAGATATCAGAGTTTTCAAACAAAGTTGCAGCGGATATGTCGAAGTATGTTTTTCAAACAATATTTTTAACTCAATTAAAACTAAGAAAGTTTTACCCCTGCTTTTGGAAAATTTCTCAAGTTAAAAGTTTTAGCTTTTAGAAAAGATTTACTTAGCTTATTAAGAATGCAATGTAATGCAATAAGGTAAATCCAATAAGGAATTCTTATATTGGTTCAGCAGGAACAAATCTTCTTAATCCACTCTTCTAAATCACGAAATTTAGGTTATACTAGTAACACACAGTAGCCAGTACAAGGGTCTTGTGCTTTTACAACAAATGATAAGCAGCAAGATAGAACACTCAGTTCTGATTAAGAAATCACTCAGAAAACCTAACTACGAAGCTATATCTTTTCAATCAGATTGTATATACACTTTTCACAACACTCAGTTGAAAAAATCACTTAGATTTTATAAGTGTTTGATCTTTTTCTTCAACTTGGCTTCGTCAACAAATGCCTTAGCTAATAGAACTTGCTTGGAGAGTTTGAGCTTCAGATTTTACAAGTAGATGTTGTGTTGTTTGCTCACTCTTGAATTTCGATCTATTTATACTGTGGGGGTTGAATTTTGCTCATTGAAGATAGGCAAAATTGCAGTTTGGATCCCTGTCAACGGTCATTAATTGAACGGCTCCTTGCAACAACTTTACTGTACAGTTACAGTCTACCTATTGTACGGTTATGTCAGGTGTATTAAATGGACTCAGCTGATCTGAGAGAATTTAAATTTATTGCTTCAATCATTGCCTTTAATACCCTTCTCAGATAGCATTTATTATCGTTGTAATAACTTCGGACCACTTCCACTTAGCTGATAATCACTCTGCTGAATCAAGTCTCACTCATCCGTCTTGACTCAACTGAAAGTGACTAGTCTGATCTTCACTAAGCTGATTTTGGTCACTTGTCTTCCAGACAGTAATTCAATCTTCTACTGATCTGATTTTGTACTTCTCTTTTCAGATTGAATATTTAAAAGTTAACTAAGCTTCCATTACTTAGCTGATGACACTTTTTGTTATCATCAAAACCTTTATCTTCGAAATTTCTTTTCCAACAGGTGGAGATGCCCCTGGGGAGCACACCCGGACGATCTCCAACCGTCCAGGGTGTGCTCCCTACATACACCCCTGGGCTGTGCCTCGGGCTGTTGAAAGCCTGGGGCACAGCCCTGCTTTATCCTGTTTTTGTTTGAATTTTTCTTATTTATTAATTAATGAATAGAGTGAATAACATTTTTAGTCCTCCTTATGGGCCAAATTTTGCACTTTTGTCCCTCTTAAATTTTTTGTAGCAGATTCGTCCCTCTTATTAATGTAGTGTAACACATTCGTCCCTCTTAAATCCAAAATACATCAACTTTCGTCCATTTTAGAATATATTTTGGATTTAAGTGTTGTATTTTGTATTTAAAAGGGACTAATGTGTTACACTACATTGATAAGAGGGACGAATCCGCTATGAAAAATTTAGGAGGGACGAATATATTATACTAGATTGATAAGAGGGACGAATCTGCTACAAAAAATTTAAGAGGGACGAAAATGCAAAATATGGCCCATAAGGAGGATAAAAAATGTTATTCACTCTTAATGAATATGTATATTAATTAAAAAATAAAAATTAAATAAAAATTGAACATTATTAGTTTTAGATTTAGTTTTGAATTCATAACATTATTAAATATTTTTAATTAAAATCTAGAAATGGGAACATTGTTAAATATGTCTTAATCTTTAATTTTTTTTATTGAATTTATAAATTCGAAATTAAAACTAATAATTATTAAATATTTTTTTTGCAAAAGATTTAATAACATCTTGTTTTAAATTAAATATGTAATATTATTAGTTTTAATTTTGATTTTATAAATTTATCTACAAAAGTAAAATTTATTCAAAACATATAAATATTTTAAATAATTATTTATTGTGTAAGTTATTGTTATTATTATTTTTATTATTATTATTACTATTATTATTACTATTATTATTATTATTATTATTATTATTATTGATAATCAAAGGTCAGAGTGGTGAAGTTTTTTTTTTTTCAATTAATTTGTGTTCACACCCCTGACGATTGGAGAGGGTGCCCAGGGAGTTGCAAGTTTACCCGAGATGGAGGTGGACAGTCCTGGGCTAATTTGGTATCATATGATAGGTTTTCATTGCAATTTTGGTACCAAACCCAAGTTTTCTCCAAAGTTAATGATAATTTACCCATTATAAAATGCATAATGTTTAATTTATCTCTTTATAATTTGAAGAAAAAAAATCAATTTACCCCTTGCAAAAAATTTAATGAAGGAATTTACCCTTTTCAGCCGGGGAGTGTAACTAACTTGCCGAAATTGAGAGTAGACGTGAAAACTATTTTTTTAACATAGAGGGATACATTACCACATTTACCATAATACAGGAGGTAAAATGCCACATTTTCATAATAAAGTGGATAAAGTGCCACCTATATAAAATATCAGGGAGTCGGTGTGAAACTTTTATAAAATTACAGGGGGGTAAAATGCTCTTGTTTAAATTATAAGGGGTAAATTAAATATTATACATTTCATAGGGGGTAAATTATCATTAACATTGGAGAAAATTTGGATTTGGTACTAAAGTTGCAATGAAAATCTACCATATGATACCAAATTTATATTTTCGTATCTAATGATACCAAAATTAAATAAGTCTATCCTATGATACCAAAAAAATAATTTTTCCTATTTTTTTGGGTACATTATATTCACTGTTGGCTTTGATTGTTTCATACTTTCATAAAGTTTGTACCCCGTGGCTCATGCTAGAGTTAGTGAGACACTCCCTCTGCATGCCTTGAACGCAATGAAACATCAAGTTGCCTCCCGGGGCACAGCTCAGTTGGTAAAGGAGGTGAACTGCGGGGCTCACTCCCCCAGGGTGGGGAGTTCGAATCCTGGGAGGAGCAGCCAAGTGTTGTAAAATCTTTGAGGGAGGATGGAGCAGCTTGGTGTTGTAAGTTCCATGGTAGTAGGCTCCCTTGGGGGCCAGGAGTATAAAGAGTGAACAAACCCTGACCAACTCAGGCACATCCCGCGATTTACTTCCGCACATTGCTGAGAGGCAAGTGATGGGTGGTCCAGGACTAAACCTGGGTTAACAAACAAAAAAAAAAAAAAAATGAAACATCAAGTAGCAAGTTTCTTCTAGAAACAGTGTCAATATCCAAAACCTATGAGCGCCACGTGTAACCCCTATCCCCAATGTTTTCCAAAAGATCTTAATTTTATAAAAATTTTACATAGCTTCATGATATTTTTATGTGTAGCATTTTAACCATTTGACATAATAATGTGATAATTTATTTTTATATATTAAGATAAATGTTGTAATTTATTTTTTTATATTAAAAAATATTTTTCATGTCACTCTCAATTTCGACAAGTGACATACATTATCCGATTAAAGAAATTAAATTACTTCTTTCCAGTTTTCACATGGAATAAAATATTTATTTTTAAATTATAGAATGATAAATTGAATATTATCCATTTCGGGAATAAGTTGATATTAACTCTTTTACAAAACCAACATACGAAAAAATCAGTCCACTATATATAGATTCTCAAATCCCACTTCTGAAGATCTCACATACACTCTTTCAATCAAAATCCTTCAATTCTAAAACTCAACAAAATCAATTATTTATACTTCTTGTATCTATGATGGATGAACAATTAGGCTCGTTCACTGAGTTGATACCTTCTTTACCCGAAGAACTAGCTCTCGAATGCCTGACCCGTTTACACTACTCGGCTCACCGGGTCTCATCCATGGTTTGCAAACGCTGGCGTCATCTCCTCCACAGCAAAGATTTCTACTACCACAGGAAAAAAACCGGGTTCACCCACAGATCCGCATGCCTGGTTCAAGCCCTCCCGGTTCAATCCGGGTCCAAGCCAACAGCCCAACCCAGGTACGGCATCTCATTATTTGACCCGGTTACAGGCATCTGGGACCGGGTCGACCCGGTCCCGAGGTACACAAACGGGTTGCCCCTGTTCTGCCAAGTTTCCAGCACGGAAGGCAAGCTGGTGGTCATGGGTGGGTGGGACCCATCTAGCTGGGAACCGGTTCGGGACGTTTTCGTGTACGAGTTCACGACTCGGAGGTGGACTCAGTGTGTCGACATGCCTTCGACTCGGTCGTTTTTCGCTGTGGGTGCAGTCGAGGGGAAAGTATTGGTTGCGGGTGGGCACGACGAGAGTAAGAACGCTTTGAGTACAACTTGGGTTTTCGATGTAAAGAAGAACGAGTGGACTGAGTTGACTCGGATGAGTGAGGAGCGAGATGAGTGTGAGGGTGTGGTTTCCGGGTCGGAGTTTTGGGTTGTGAGCGGGTACGAGACTGAGACGCAAGGGATGTTTAAGAGTAGTGCTGAGGTTTATGATTTCGGGTCGGGTGAGTGGAGGTGGGTCGAGAACGCATGGCGTGTTAGTCGGTGTCCGAGGTCTTGTGTGGGAGTTGTGGGGGGTAAAAATGAGACTTCAGTGATTTGCTGGGCGGATTTGGACCCGGCTGTTCAAGTCGGGGCATGTGGGTTGGACCTTGGAGACCGGACCTTGGTTACCGGGTCGGCTTATCAAGGTGCACCACATGGGTTCTTTTTGTTGGATAAGAAGCAAGGACAAACTGGTAAATTGGTGAAAATTAATGTCCCTGATGAGTTTTCTGGATTCGTGCAGTCTGGCTGCTTTGTGGAAATCTGACGTGTCACGTGTTCATCCGACTCTTCGTTTTATTTTTGTTTGCTTTGCTATATAGTAATTTCGGTTCCCTTTTTGAAATATCGAAATTCTCTTTTTTTTTCTTTTTGTAATATGTAATTAAAATATGTATTGTTGTTTCTATTAAAGTTTCTTGAGATATTTTCAGCTATTTTGAACAATTTGTGTCATTGTAAAAAGAAAGGGAAAAAGTATTTTTGCTACATTGAAAAAGTACAGGCCTTATGCAATTCATCATATATTAGCCTTTTTTCCAGTCTTTTTCTAGAAGACGTATCTTTTACTTTCTCGGCCGTTAGAGAGAAGAAATAAAGTAATATATTCAAATTATCCTAATTTAGGCCATTTAGGGGCCAAAAGCTCACTTGAATTTGACAGTCCAGTTATCCACTAAATATCCTGTATTGTGAACAAATACACAAGTATCCTAAGTAGTGCTATCAATGGGTTGGATTTTAATTGGATACTCAGATACAATATACTTAATATTTAAGATGGGATTCGGCTCATGTTTGGATTTAAATTGTTTTAGACAATCGGAGTTTGTGTGGATTAAATTGGATATCAAATTTTTTTCGGATCCAATAGGATATTCACTTTCAAAATTCAAACATGTTTTTTTTTTTTCTAAAACAAAATTTTCATCACATGTTTAAACTTTTTTTTTATTATAATTCATGTTTTTAGATGAAAATGTACATAAAAAAAAAAATTATAAATAAATTATTAACTAAAATCTCTTTGAACTGATGATAAAATATTATTAATGTTATTTAATGTAATAAGATATTATTTACATACAAAAAATTATTATCGAATTTGAATCTTTAACGGATTGGATCAATATAAATTTATATTAACTTTATATATTTCGAATTACGAATATTCATGATAAGATCAAATTCATACTCTAATCAGAAAATCGGTCAAGGATTGATGTCACCCCGTTCACAGTTATATCAAGCATCAATATGATGCATCTTTTAAAGACGATTTTGCTTCGATTGCGGTCATCGTCTGCAACTCCAAGGGGTCTATTCTATTTGCCACTTCCTCTAAGCAACCTTGTTTATCTTCTTTAGCGGCTGAGTTCCTCTCGATCCACATTGCATGTTCGCTTCTTATCATGTGGCACATCCATGAGGTTTGTATTGAAAATGATTGTCTCGTTGGCTTTTAACTCCGATTGGTCAGATTGGTCAACTTGTATTTCATTTATTTAATTCTTCTTATTGTTTGTTGCGATCGAGAGTTCCCTTTTTTATTTTATTGTACCGTTTTATTAAATACGAAATGAAATTTATTTATTTTAAAGAATCAATATATCAATTGAATACATTAATCTAATTTTTATGTGACGATTCAACATTTGGAATTTTGGGGACAAGAATGCGAAAGCCTAATTAATCCTAAGAAATTCCGTGTTTATTATAAATGACCTGTCATTCATTGTACCACATCCTCCATCCCAATCCGAAAAAAAATGGATATTGGCCAATAGGAAGACAACATGTGTCGAAGAGTGGTACTTCATTGCAGGTTGCAGTTATACCACGGCAGCTGGTCAACTGTCTGATAGTAATGGAATTGATGATAATATGTATATGTGGCACGCATGGGTAGATTAAATCTACCATCTCTAACAGATCTATTAATTAAATTCATGTCTCTTATCTTAATATTTAAGTGGTAAATAATATAATATATTTCCATTTTTACTACTTCCACAGTTTGTTTATATTTTAAAATTTTATTTTTAAATAATTAAACCACACCACTCCACTCCAACTTTAACACACTACTTTTACTTTTAAAATTTCACTTTGAACTCTCAAATATGTGAGTCCAAACTTTTAAAAATTTGGCATTCTTATTCTTTAAAGACTCCATTGGAGTTCATTTTTTGTGCAATTCTTATAAATTCTCTTATATTTTGGGATATAAGAACTCCCTTTGAGAAGGTCTAACATTTGACTAGCGGAAATAAAATGATTGTATATATAAATATTTTAATATTTATAAATTAAAAGATACTCCTTCTGTTTCATATTAATTGGTATTCCCTCAGTTTTATATTAATTGACATTATTCTACTTTTCACACAGATTAATAAACATCATCATTACATACGTTTTTATGGTAAATATCTCAAATACCTTTTATAATAATGGCTAATTTTTAATTTTTTATTATTGAGTGGTGACAATTGAGTTTCTCAACTCCAATGAGAGAAAGGGACAAAATTGAAAAAAAATGCTTTGAAAACCCAAACATGACAATTAATTTGACAAAAATTTTTGACAAATATGCCAATTAATATGAAACAGATGTAGTACATTCTTTGTTGGGTGTTTCTAAAATAAGATTTTATGGAACATAAGTATATATGAGATACTCCATCTCAACCACTAAAAAAAGTCAACAATAAATTTAAACCACAATTTTTGGTCAAAATGTTCAATGATGATGTGGCATCGGACATTAAGAAAAAATAAACATATGTTAAATTACATACTAACCCTTTAATTAATATGTTTAAAAAAATCTCTCTATTCTCTAATTAATTTCATATCTCTTTTCCAAAAAAAATTAAAAAAATTGAGGGAATTGCACTTTTCATACCAAACTTTTGCCTACTTTATACATTGAGGGGCACATGTATATTCTTGGAAAATATACATGTGTCCCTCAATTTTTATGGAAAATATACATGTGCCCCCTCAAAAAAAAAACTTTAGCTTCTCATTTCTCTGCTATAATTTGTGAACATCTTAATTATTAGTACACAAACACAATGTTCTCTGTCTTTGGTGAAAAATTAATTATTTCTGGAATTTGTGTTCGGTACTTGCACAATTGGTACGAATCTAAGGCCGGAAAATAGTTTTTGGTGCTTGCTTTACTGACCATGACAATGTGCTTTTGGGCAGAAGAATGGTCCGCAACTTCAAAGCTTAACAAGCCCAATGGAGGATTGGGCGGTGGTTGTGGTGTTGGAGGTGAAGAGAGAGGGATTGGGGAAGTGCGATTACCCCTCCCAATTTTTAGGTATGTTTTGCTCAATTGCAAATACCATTGAAGAAATAAAAATGGTGACTTAACGGACACGTGTATGACGCGTGACCTTTTCTATTAAAAAACTAACGGTCGGATGAAATTGACAATTAAGACTATCAGTGTAAGATCATTTGAAACATTTTTAAGGAAAAATGCACTTTATACCCCCAACCAAAGCTACATATTTTGAATTTTACCACCCAAAAGTATAAAATAAGTACATATGAAATCCGTTGCACTTTCCCCCATCAAATGATTTTATGCCAATTTTGATATCCGAAAAACTCATATATGTGACTCACATGTATATTTTAAGGGTAGTAATTAGTCAAAACAAGACGTACATTTTTCTGTCTCTTTACAAATAAAATATTTTTCTACTTCACTTTGGATTTTTGGTTCTTTTACATGAGCGAAGTATTTGGACTTGTAAGAAGTGTTGTAACTAACTTTGAAAATTCGTGTGAGGGGGCACATGCATATTTTTCCGTCGAACAAAAATTAAATAAAATTATTTGAGACAGTAAAGTGTTTTATTTGTACATATGGGTAGTAAAGTGCCACAATATGTTACTTTGGGAATAAGATTTTTTTCAATTCTTTAAAGTGGATTTCATAAATCATATGGATGTTTTTGTCAATTTTTTTTAAAAAAAAGCGGGGTTATTGCAAAATTTTAAAGATACCAGGGGCTATTGGTAATCTTTTAAGTTAAGGGGATGTTTTTTCATCCTTTGAGGGGTAAATTTGTCATTTCGACTTGAGAGAGATATTTTTTGCTAATAAAAAATACAGGGTTTTTTTGCTAATAAAAAAATACAGGGTTTTTTTGCTAATAAAAATAATACATATTTTTTAGTTAGGCAAAACATAAGAGGTGGTGTTGAATTTTACTCATTACAAAAGGGTAAATTTGTCTTTAAGAAAATAAATTATTTTAACTTAAATTTTAAGAGGACACGTGTCACCAAGATAAATGCTATCTCATGTGCTCCTTATCCCTCAAAATCTCATTTTAGACGGACCCTTCTTTGTTTTCACACAGTTTAAGAAACATCATTATTATATACTTTTTAATGGTGAAATGTCTCAATTACCCTTTATAATGATAGCTACTTTTTATATTTTTTATTAGTGAGTGGTAACTATTGAGTTTCCCAACTCCAATAAGAGAAAGGGACAAAATTAGAAAAAAATATTTTGAAAATCCAAACATGCCAATTAATTTGAAACAATTTTTTTTAGCAAATATGCCAATTAATATGAAATGAAGGGAATACTATTAAACATTGGTATTCGACTCGAATTTGAAATATATAAGCTTGTTAGAGCTATGTTTTTTATACATACCAAATTAGATTTTAGGAACTAATTTAGTTAAATAGCCTTGAAATTCAATTAGATCTTGACTTCATTAACAAGAAATTGATTAAATTTATATAAAGATATCAAGTTATTCAAGTTGGTATTCGATTCAATTAAAACTCGTTTTAGACTCTATTTGCTCAAATACCAAAACTAGACATAATATTATATTTTTCATAAAAAGAAAAAATTAATCAAACCAACTTGATAATATGCGGTTGAATTGACTATATATAGAGGCGGGTCTGCGGGTTTAGAACACATTATTTTTCGGCGAATAAATTACATCCTATATCTCTTTTTGTATCCATAATTTCGGTCCACTTGACTGCAATTTTCAGTTCTTTTAAATGTTGCAAAATTGTTTGCCCAACAAAAAGATGCAATAACCTTCATCTGTACAAATTGTTTGCATAATTGGAATTTTTTTTATATCAAAATATTTTCCTGTGAAATAGGGACTAAATTGCGGGAGAGTGTACTACAATTGAGAGAAAGTTGACTGAAATTGCAGCTACAAAAAAATATAAAGGATGTATTATGCTCGGCAGAAAGGGTGTATGTGGATGGGTTTTGGCCCGGTCTCATGGGTTTCGCGAGACCGAGCCAAAACTC
>JAYDYQ010001666.1:0-10667 GCA_034814905.1 Penstemon davidsonii
TGTTGGGAATGCCCCGGTTGTCAAAACAACGAGAGTGCGGAATTTAAAATTTTTCCGAGGCACCCCAGCAGACCCAAGATATATTTCCACCTTATGTATGCGAAAAGGTTGAATCAAACAAATCTACAATAGAATAAAGAAGGAGATATGCGATATACCTCACTGCAAGCAAGGTGGCGTCAATCTCCGGCTTTTGTTGATTCACAACGAGTGATCCAATTGTCTCACCTCCAGAGTGTATCCACACCAATTGGATGGTAGCAACACCTTCTATTCACAGGCTACGAACTAGAGATAGAAGGTTGTCAATGGAGGAAGAACAGATCTAGATTCAAATCTAGATCCAGATATGGAAGAACAGAGAGAGAGGGGGCGGCGGCACTGCAAGGGGGCGGCTAGGGTGTAGGGGGCGGCTAGGGTTTAATTTTCAGCTCTTTAAAGTGTTAACAATTAAGCATGTGGAAGAGTTGTGAGGAGATATCTATTTATAAGAGAAGAAACCTTCTCTTTGTAGATATCTCTTAAAGATCTCTTCCTTATCTCATAAGGAAATAAGATATACTCATATATCTTCTTAGATCCTCCTTGTTTCACATGGAAACAAACTCTTCCTTCTTATCCCTAGCTAAAAATCGCCCCCCACCTTATCTTGCAAGACTTCTTCTGGGCTTTTAATTAAAGGCCCATGTCTTGCAACTTAATTTAATTAACCATTAATTAAATCAGCCCAATTAATCCAATTAATTAATATCTCTCAATTAATTAACACTTTAATTAATATTTAATTAATTAGACCATCTAATTAATTATCCTTCCAATTGAATTAACACTTTAATTCACTTAATTGATTTAACTCCCTTAAATCAAATATTTCCTTCTTTGACTGTCACTGTCCAATTGTATTGTGTGTGACCCTCTAGGTTCACCATCAATTGGCAGCAGGCCCACGAACCCTTCGTGATTTAATTTATGAGCAATTAAATGCTCCGATCAATTAAACCCTTTTAATTGACCACTCCAGAATTAATCTCCCTTATTAATTCAGGAGTACCCACACTTCATGGTCGATGTCTAGCCACAAGCCCATGAAGCCCAACTTCAGGTGAATTGATATTTGTGAACCTCACCTCTTATAACTGCCATGTACATACGGTCCTTCTATCGACTTAATTTCCCGATTGAGACCTAGGGTGTGTGAATTGATCGGCACCTCTAATTATCTCAATAACTATACTTTCTAATTCGGGATAATAATCCAGTGTGACTGCTAAATTTGGAAACCCCTTTCCAAATCCGTCACTGACCGTGGCCACGGGTTTCTTGGATCTATTATCTAAGAATCGTATAGGAAATTCTCTCATCCATTACGATGAGTCGGTAGATTCCATCTTGGTACTAACCATTCGCGTACACAACTATAGGCACCCAACTTAGGCACATTATGGTCAGGCTACGTGACCAGTACCTAAATCTAAGTACATATACCTATGCACCGAATTCGCCCTAGCACCTCAAGTCTAAGGACTAAATCGTACACTATTATAAGTCTTGAGAAACGTCCCATCACCGATATGCGTCATGCGCTTCCACAATGGGTTTCTCTGTTCGGGTCGTTCGATGCGTTCGATCCCCTATCGAACCACCTAGTCATATGCACTGACATCAAATGTCTTGTTCATGAAACTCTACAAATTCACTCCATGTGAATCATGCATATTCGTACAAGTCTTGGCGATTCCTTCGATACCCCGTCTCGTTCGGAATCTATGACTTGGAACGGGTTTTAAGATCACGACCTTAGAGACTGTTTCATGATTGCACTCAATACCGAAGTGAATCGTCCCATAGTCGAATGTGATCTAAGGATTTCATCCAATCGCTTAAATGTATTCGCGAGAGATGAATATGGCCATTGTTTATTCTATACAGTTATAAATAAACGTGCGTATTATTCATAAAAATCAAAGATTGTTTATTACAGAATAGTCCTATTACAAGCTAAAGAGAATTGGCTTGCTGGGCACTATCCTATCAATCTCCCACTTGCCCTAAAGCCATTCACAAACATTTCTAAGACCCATCTTTACAAGATGTCCCTCGAACGCTTTTTGCGAAAGTGGCTTTGTTAGTGGGTCAGCTATGTTGTCTTCTGAGTTGACACGATCCACGTGTATGTCTCCTCTACCAATGATCTCCCTGATCACATGGTATTTCCTCATTACGTGTTTAGATTGGTGGTGTGATCTCGGCTCCTTCGCTTGAGCTATCGCCCCGTTGTTGTCACAGAAGACTACTACAGGCTCTGCAATGCTAGGAACTACATCCAACTCTTGGATGAAGTTTCTCATCCAAACACTCTCTTTTGCCGCATCCGATGCTGCAATATATTCTGCTTCAGTGGTTGAGTCGGCAGTGGTGGATTGCTTGGAACTTTTCCAACTCACCGCTGCGCCATTGAGGCGGAATATGTATCCAGAATTGGACTTGTAATCATCCACGTCAGACTGGAAACTTGAATCAGTGAATCCTTCAAGTTTCAATTCTCCACTACCACCGTAGACCAAAAACATATCCTTAGTCCTTCGCAAGTACTTAAGGATTGCTTTAACGGCAGTCCAGTGCTCTTCGCCTGGATTCGACTGATAGCGGCTCGTTACACTAAGAGCGTGTGCTACGTCTGGTCTAGTACACAACATCGCATACATTATGCTTCCTATAGCAGAGGCATAAGGTATGAGAGACATTCTCTTCTTTTCTTCGTCAGTTGTAGGGCACATTGACTTGGAAAGAGAGATTCCATGTCTCATTGGAAGCAATCCTCTCTTGGATTCTTCCATATTGAATCTCTTCAATATCGTGTTGATATACTGAGATTGGGAGAGTCCCAACATCTTCTTCGATCTATCCCTATAGATACGTATCCCCAATACGTAAGATGCCTCTCCTAAATCTTTCATGGAGAACTGCGCGGATAACCACGCTTTCGTCTGCGCTAACATTCTGATATCGTCCCCGATCAACAGAATATCATCGACATATAAAACTATGAATTGGACCGAACTCCCACTATTCTTCTTGTACACACAAGGTTCAAATACGTTTTTGATGAAGCCAAAAGCTTTGACTGTCTCATCAAATCGTATGTTCCAGGTTCGGGACGCCTGTTTGAGGCCATAAATTGACCTTTGAAGTTTGCACACCTTGTGCTCGCTTCCTTTGGACGCAAAGCCTTCGGGCTGTTGCATAAAGATCTCCTTGTCAATGTCTCCATTGAGAAAGGCGGTCTTTACGTCCATTTGCCATATTTCGTAGTCGTACCACGCGGCTATGGCTAATAGTATCCGAATGGATTTCGACATCGCTACTGGAGAAAAGGTTTCCTCATAGTCTATTCCAGGCCTTTGAGAATAACCTTTCGCCACTAGGCGAGCCTTATGGGTTATTACCTCTCCATTCATTCCAAGCTTACGCTTGAAGATCCATTTGCATCCTACAGGGATAGTTCCCTCAGGTGGATCGACCAAGGTCCAAACCTTGTTGGAATGCATGGAATCCATTTCGGATTGCATGGCTTCGAGCCACGCACCCGATTCTATGTCAGACATAGCTTCTTCATAAGTCCTTGGATCAGTATCCAACTTATCGTTTTCGTGAATGAAACCAAATCTCTCTGGTTCTTTACGAACTCGATCAGACCTTCGAAGTATAGGTGTACTAGTAGGTTCAGTAAAATCAGGATCAGCTCCCACTGTTTGTGAGGATGGGTCCGATTCTTGGACTTCATCGAGTTCTACGATTGTCCCATTTCTGTTGGTGAGGAAATCATCCTCTAAGAAGTGGGCATTCCTAGACACGAACGTATTACGTTCTTTAGGATCGTAAAACAAGTATCCAATGGATTCCTTTGGATACCCCACAAATTTGCACAAACTAGATCTACTATCCAGCTTATCTCCTTTCTTGTTCTTAACATAGGCAGGAGATCCCCATACTCGTAGATACGAATATACGGGTGCTTTACCATACCATTCTTGATGTGGTGTAGTTGGCACTGACTTTGAAGGTACTATGTTCAGTATCTTCGAAGCAGTTAATAGGGCTAAGCCCCAAAATGAAAAGGGAAGTTCAGCGAAGCTCATCATGGAACGAACCATGTCCAACAAAGTTCGATTCCTCCTTTCAGACACTCCATTGAGTTGGGGCGTCCTAGGGGGAGTTCGCTGAGCGAGAATCCCATTCTCTTTTAGATAATCGAGGAATTCTTGACTTAAGTATTCTCCTCCTCGATCAGATCGAAGTGCTTTAATACTATGTCCAAGTTGATTCTCTACTTCCATTCGAAACTCCTTGAACTTTTCAAAAGTTTCGGATTTGTACTTCATCAAGTACACGTATCCATAACGACTGAAGTCGTCAGTGAATGTGACGAAGTAGGAGTATCCTCCTCTTGCACTGACACTCAGTGGTCCACAAACATCAGTATGGATCAAATCCAAAGTTTGTTTGGTTCGCTCAGGATTCCCGGTGAAGGGTGATTTGGTCATCTTTCCTTTGAGACAAGATTCGCAAGTCGGAAGTTCATCTAAGTTCTGTATTTCAAGAGCCTTAGAGGAAACCAACTTTTGGATCCTACTCTTGGAGATATGTCCAAGTCTAGCGTGCCAAAGTTGTGGTGTGTGATTATCATATTTTCTTTTTCTTGATTGTATGTGCAAAACGTTGGAGTTTGTAGGTTCAAGGGAATATAGACCATCCATCAGAGTACCACTAGCATAAATTAAACCATTTTTAATTATGCTCATAGATCCATTCATAATGGAAAAATTAAAACCATCATTATCTAATAACGGAATAGAAATAATGTTCTTAATAATAGTTGGTACGTACAAACAGTCTTTTAAAAGTAAAGTAAAATTCCCTATCACTAACTCCACGTCTCCTATAGCCTCTGCAGCAACTCTTGCTCCGTTTCCAAAACGCAGGATCCTATCCCCGGGCTTGAGCGTTCTTACTGCTCCCATCACCTGCAAATCATTGCAGATATGAGAACCCGCTGCGGTGTCTAACACCCAAGATGCACAGTTAATAGAAATATTAACTTCAACCAAGAAAATACCTTTGGCTACCGTTTTCAGGTAGTCTGGGCAGTTCCTTTTCCAGTGCCCTGCTTTCTTGCAGTGGAAGCATTCGTCTTCTGGGCTTTTGCGCTTCTTCTCGACAACCTTGGTGACTGCTTTAGAAGAGAACACCTTCTTCTTCTTTTTACCTTTCTTGGGCTTTGCAGCCTTCGATTGGTGAGCAATCATCACGGGTTTCTCTTTCTTGAGAGTGGCTTCTGCCGTAACCAACAGATTGGTCAGTTCGTGAAGAGCAAGGTTTCTGTCTTCCATGTTGAAATTCAACACGAACTGGTCGAACGAGCGAGGCAGAGTATGGAGAAGGAGGTCAGTGCTAAGATCAGCGTGCAATTCCACGTCTAATCGCCCCAGTTTTTCAACCAAGTTGATGAAACGCAGACAGTGATCCTTGACACTGCTTCCCTCAGCCATCTTGAGACTAAACAACTCCTTAGTGGCTGCGAACCTTTCGGTACGAGACCTTTCTCCAAACATCTGTTGGAGGTGGAGAAGTATATCTCTAGCAAGCGGTATACCAGCATGCTGTTTCTGCAGCTCATTTGACATTGAAGCTAACATGAGGCAGCGAACCTGAAGATCATCATCAACCCTTTTAGCATGGGCGGTTCGTTGTTCCTCAGTAGCTCGTGCTGCGGGTGCAGCAGGCATAGGCGTGTCGAGTACATAGCTCCGACGTTCGGAGTCGAGGACTATCCTCAAGTTTCTCAGCCAGTCGACAAAGTTTGACCCATTTAGTTTATTAGCGTCGAGGATGACAGATAATGGATTTTTAGACATTGTTCAGTAAATATCTACAAATGGAAAGAAGACAACGTTTAGCTGACTGATCTATGCCTAATACTTATAATTAACGAATTTTGGTCTTGGTTTCGAAAAAGTTCTCCCACTATTTTGTCGAAACAATCACCCCTTTGATTGCTCGGGAAATCTTATTTCCTAGTAGGTCTTGACGTCCCAGCAGACATTAATTGTACCCACGACTCGTGGCCATACAGTTAATTCTCCAGGTAGGTATACTTTTACCAATTGTGTCACTACACAACCTTCAAGCTATTTTGCCTCGGTTTTCTCACTTATCTAGCACTGCTACATCATAAGTGTTACTAATCGTTAAGTCTATCCCATCAATCATGATGAGCAACAGGCCCGGTCGTGAAATCCCCGTAACTGGTTATCGGTCGATATTCACATCCCGACGAGTCCTCACCCTTGTCTAGTTTAGTTAAAAACAGGAGTCAAGGAATTTTGCGTATTGTCCCTTTCTTCGACTCGGGTGCCAGACTCTGGATCACCTCCGTCAATAAGTAGACAACTCACGCTAGTTCCTATTGATGGAAGGCTTGGATCTTTAAAACTTCATTTTAAATGTACCCAATATGACTTAATATTTAATTCGAGAGGGGGTTTTCGGGTTTGAAAGTTCAAAGTAACTCTCCTCGAGATCTCACCGCATAAGTTATGCTTTATCTTTTATTTACGATCTAGATTCTAGCGCGCATCACATACAAGCTAAATAAATAAATCGATAAATAAATTAAAACATACAAGCCTAGCATGCATACTACCACAATATGTTTTCGATCGGGAGCCTCCTATGTGGGCCATCATCGAGCCATGATGTTGGCCCAATTGGTCAATCTAAAGGGTTCTTAATGGACCTAGGCTATTACAAAAATAACCATGCATACATGGCCTTCATTCCTTCTTGGGCTCCCACCTTGCTTGTAATGGGCCTCCATCCTAAACTATTTAAAACAGTAAAGCCCTATCTATTACAAAGGCTCAAAGTGGCCCAAAAACTTAAGGCTCGCAGGCCCAATAAAAACAACAATAAATTAAACCAATCACATCTACCCTAGGGTCAAGGCTCGGCACGATCGAAAACCACGTAAACAGTTCACGTAGAGCAAGAAACAAGCAAACAACTTTTTACGTATTTCTTTCTTACTTTTAAAACACCTTTTAAAAATAATATCCTATGATTCTTACTTTAGTCACTACTAATTATGACAAAATCAATTTTCGGGTAAACAAAACAATTTTTCCGCATAAAATCAGATTCGGATTTTTCAACTTTTGAAAATTGCAGTTCGGCCCCTCAACTCACGGAAATTACACTTTTAACCCCAAAGATTTGAAAATTGCAAAACAGCCCCAATTTACAAATCGGCCAGAGGACAGAAAATTAAAATTTGAATCCAGAAAATTTTCAGTTTCGCAAACAGACCCCTGAACTTTCGGAAATTACAAAACAGTCCTTTAATTTTCGGAAATTGCAAAAACGACCCAAAAATACGTACAGACCAGATTTGCAAAAACAGTCCAGATTTTTCAAATATTTCCAGAAAACAGAAAATAAATTTCCAGCCCTTTATTTCACAAAATCGCGATTTGCATAAAAGTCCTGAAGTTTCAAAAACTATAAATTTGCCCCAAATCTTAATATGCGATTTTACCCAATCAAAGATCATATCATAACAAGCAAGAATCATCACACAGAACATAACAATCACAAATATCCATATATTTATTTATGTTCAGGCCTTTTCGCATAATAGTAATGGAATTGGCTCTGATACCACTGTTGGGAATGCCCCGGTTGTCAAAACAACGAGAGTGCGGAATTTAAAATTTTTCCGAGGCACCCCAGCAGACCCAAGATATATTTCCACCTTATGTATGCGAAAAGGTTGAATCAAACAAATCTACAATAGAATAAAGAAGGAGATATGCGATATACCTCACTGCAAGCAAGGTGGCGTCAATCTCCGGCTTTTGTTGATTCACAACGAGTGATCCAATTGTCTCACCTCCAGAGTGTATCCACACCAATTGGATGGTAGCAACACCTTCTATTCACAGGCTACGAACTAGAGATAGAAGGTTGTCAATGGAGGAAGAACAGATCTAGATTCAAATCTAGATCCAGATATGGAAGAACAGAGAGAGAGGGGGCGGCGGCACTGCAAGGGGGCGGCTAGGGTGTAGGGGGCGGCTAGGGTTTAATTTTCAGCTCTTTAAAGTGTTAACAATTAAGCATGTGGAAGAGTTGTGAGGAGATATCTATTTATAAGAGAAGAAACCTTCTCTTTGTAGATATCTCTTAAAGATCTCTTCCTTATCTCATAAGGAAATAAGATATACTCATATATCTTCTTAGATCCTCCTTGTTTCACATGGAAACAAACTCTTCCTTCTTATCCCTAGCTAAAAATCGCCCCCCACCTTATCTTGCAAGACTTCTTCTGGGCTTTTAATTAAAGGCCCATGTCTTGCAACTTAATTTAATTAACCATTAATTAAATCAGCCCAATTAATCCAATTAATTAATATCTCTCAATTAATTAACACTTTAATTAATATTTAATTAATTAGACCATCTAATTAATTATCCTTCCAATTGAATTAACACTTTAATTCACTTAATTGATTTAACTCCCTTAAATCAAATATTTCCTTCTTTGACTGTCACTGTCCAATTGTATTGTGTGTGACCCTCTAGGTTCACCATCAATTGGCAGCAGGCCCACGAACCCTTCGTGATTTAATTTATGAGCAATTAAATGCTCCGATCAATTAAACCCTTTTAATTGACCACTCCAGAATTAATCTCCCTTATTAATTCAGGAGTACCCACACTTCATGGTCGATGTCTAGCCACAAGCCCATGAAGCCCAACTTCAGGTGAATTGATATTTGTGAACCTCACCTCTTATAACTGCCATGTACATACGGTCCTTCTATCGACTTAATTTCCCGATTGAGACCTAGGGTGTGTGAATTGATCGGCACCTCTAATTATCTCAATAACTATACTTTCTAATTCGGGATAATAATCCAGTGTGACTGCTAAATTTGGAAACCCCTTTCCAAATCCGTCACTGACCGTGGCCACGGGTTTCTTGGATCTATTATCTAAGAATCGTATAGGAAATTCTCTCATCCATTACGATGAGTCGGTAGATTCCATCTTGGTACTAACCATTCGCGTACACAACTATAGGCACCCAACTTAGGCACATTATGGTCAGGCTACGTGACCAGTACCTAAATCTAAGTACATATACCTATGCACCGAATTCGCCCTAGCACCTCAAGTCTAAGGACTAAATCGTACACTATTATAAGTCTTGAGAAACGTCCCATCACCGATATGCGTCATGCGCTTCCACAATGGGTTTCTCTGTTCGGGTCGTTCGATGCGTTCGATCCCCTATCGAACCACCTAGTCATATGCACTGACATCAAATGTCTTGTTCATGAAACTCTACAAATTCACTCCATGTGAATCATGCATATTCGTACAAGTCTTGGCGATTCCTTCGATACCCCGTCTCGTTCGGAATCTATGACTTGGAACGGGTTTTAAGATCACGACCTTAGAGACTGTTTCATGATTGCACTCAATACCGAAGTGAATCGTCCCATAGTCGAATGTGATCTAAGGATTTCATCCAATCGCTTAAATGTATTCGCGAGAGATGAATATGGCCATTGTTTATTCTATACAGTTATAAATAAACGTGCGTATTATTCATAAAAATCAAAGATTGTTTATTACAGAATAGTCCTATTACAAGCTAAAGAGAATTGGCTTGCTGGGCACTATCCTATCAAAATCAAGTACAGAGCACCCTGGTACGTTCTCCTTAACAACGAGTTATATCGTCGATCTGTATCGGGAGTTCTGCTTAGGTGCATCTCAACGCCGCAGACGTTGAAAGTACTCAAGGAGGTTCATGGAGGTTCCTGTGGAAGCCATTCGGGCGGAAGATCATTAGCTGTCAGGGTATCTGGCCTGGGGTACTATTGGCCGACTTTGACTAAAGACGCTAATGATTATGCAAAGTGTTGCGCTCGATGTCAATATCATGCGAATATGCCTCATCAACCGGTTCAGAAAATGGAATCAATCTCAATTGCTTGGCCCTTCGATCAGTGGGGCGTCGATTTAGTCGGACCACTCCCGACTGCCAGAGGACAGAAGCGATTTCTCCTTGTAGCAGTTGAGTATTTCAGCAAGTGGATTGAGGTGGTACCATTACAGAAAATTACTCAAACACAAATCATCAACTTCTACTGGTCGATAATTTGTAGGTTTGGTCTACCAAGGATTATCATCTCAGATAATGGTGGTCAGTTCGTCGGTAGAAGAGTAACGGATTGGTGTGCGAAACATAGAATTACACAACGCTTTACTTCTGTCGGATGTCCTCAAACTAACGGCCAAACAGAGGTCACCAACAGAGAGATCGTCCGACTCCTAAAAAAGAGATTAACGGAAGCCAGTGGAGCGTGGTTGGACGAATTACCTTGGGTAGTATGGGCAAATAGAACCAAGGAAAAGACAGCGACAGGAGAAACACCCTTTAGTCTAGTATACGGATCAGAAGCAGTTGCTCCAGCGGAGCTCGAGATTCCTTCACCCCGAGTTCAGCTTTATGACGAAATGGAAAATGTGGAGAAACGAAACTACGAACTCGACCAATCAGAAGCTAGACGTGAGAGGGCCTCGACGAGAATTCAAGC